>JARGXW010001358.1:0-24172 GCA_029204085.1 Mycena sp. CBHHK59/15
CAAGACCAGCCTGATTATTTGAGTGCACACTACCTGGAAGCATTTCTGGCATCACTCTGGGGACAAAGATGCAAGTCAAGCTTGCAGGGCATCAATTCTAGACTGATGATGAACATTGAGCCACACAGGAGCAACATACAGGAGTTTGTATTTGACAGGCAATGTCACCTGTCACTATTACCCCTTTATGTTGTCGATTTCTGTTGCTCCTTTCTGTTTTCTCTTTCTGTTACCCCTCTCTGTTGAGGGATTTTAGCTTATTGGACACTTTATATATATGACACATAGGGTTATCTAGACAGAATAGTATAAGTAGGGAGACATTTGTAGCACTGCACCAGTCAATTCCGGCCCCAGGCCATGGCTAGGGATCCCTGGATAGGGCCTTATGCCATTGGTTCTGCTCACGCTCAGGTTTACTCTGGCAGAATCAGTCAATAGAACTTTGGATGGAGTTTTATGTCGCATTCTGAGTGAAACCCAATATCAGTATATAAAAGGTGCTTGGGTTGTTCCCCCAAGTCAATATCAATTAAAAAGGTCCCTGGGGTCGTTCCCTCAGGTCAATATCAGAATATCGGAATATCGGGGCTGTTTAGCCAACTTCGGGGCTTGTGCCAAAACTTCAGAATATCAGAATATTGGAAATATCAGGGCCATGTGTGCCAAACCAAACCTGCCTCTCAGACCCCCTACTAGGGCTTCCGGCCGTGACCGTCGACACGGTTTGATGGCACCCGTTATGTTGACCATTTAAAACCTTCATCGACGTACGGTCACAGCATGGGTATGAGCCGTTTTTTGCTGTCGGAAAAATGGCCATCATGACTGTTCGACGGGTGTCCTCGAACCAACCATCTTTCAGCTATTTTCGTCTCTGAACTCAGCAATATAGGTATGTGAGCCATCTCACACCCTTATGTGATCTTGGCTGAACCTCTGTGAGCCACAATGTTGACTTGATATCAGAGGAATCTGAAACTGGGCAATGCCGAAACAACATTCTCCTTCTGGAATTTACCCGACTTCACTTTCATAAGTTTGCTACTTTCTTGCAGTCAATCCAACATTTTATGTACAGTTGAGTAGTTCGAGCTATCCAAAGCATTGATTTTTTGGCCCTCAGGTTCTTCAAATTGGTTTGCCATGCAAGGCCAGCCGAGTTGAGTGTTCAACTCAAGTTCAACTCGCAATGAGGCCACGACGTGTTCCACAACTTCAATATAACATTCTGGCACAGTTATTACTTCCACTTACAAGCGAAAATCAACTTTATTTCGCCCATCAATACCCATGGTATCGTCAACGGCTGTGCCGTTGACTGTCCCGTCTTGTCAGAGACTTGGAAACATGAAAGATGGGCTGTCTGAACAATGGCCATGCCCATCGGTCACCTGTCAAATCGACGGCTGTTGCTGTCGCAGCAACGGGTGGAAGCCCTACCCCTACACTATAAACTGTTCATCCAAACTATTAGCACTTATGAGCAGCTCAGAGGAGTGCTCTGGATCACACTGAAAGCCCTACCAGATGCTGAATGATTTGCAACAGGACATATACTTTGTCTTGAAACCCCGAAACTCAGAGCAATGTAGGTTGTGTAGTGTGTGTTGAGTGTGTTGGTGCGTAGGTTATCCTGCATGCTCACTAGCCCAGTTCACATTCCATAGATGCCCACCTGGCTTGCCTATCACCGAGGTAGCTGGATTATTTTGAACTTGTGTCAATCCCAGAATCTCACTGAGTATATAGCTATCAGTGTCTCCCTTCAAGTTAGCAGTGGACTTTAAAATCTTGATGCTCTCATTTCCACTCCTGCTGGTTTCCCTGGTCACCACTGCAAGCTCTATTGTCATCGACTCTTTCATACCTTTGCCAATATCTAAAAGGATAAACCTCACTGGGACAGAAACCCTTCTGAGTGAAGACTTGGCCTGAGTGAATTACCTTTGACACTGGTTGAACATTTCAAAAATTTCACCTTCTTTTTCAGTGAAAAATGTCGTTTATTTTTCACACATTTTTCACTGAAAAAGCAGGTGAAATTTTCAAAACATTTTCATCACTTTCTTATTTTATTTCGAATTTTTCACCTTGAACTGAGAAAGTGCTGAAAAAGTTTTAAAAATTTCACCTTCTTTTCAGTGAAAAATGTTGTTTATTTTTCACACATTTTTCACTGAAAAAGAAGGTGAAAATTTTTAAACATTTTCAGCACTTTCTCGATTCAAGGTGAAAAATTCGAAATAAATAAGAAAGTGATGAAAATGTTTTGAAATTTTCACCTGCTTTTTCAGTGAAAAATGTGTGAAAAATAAACAACATTTTTCACTGAAAAAGAAGGTGAAAAAATTGAAATGCTCAACCAGTGTGAGCACATGCCATAGTCAAGCCTGGAACTAGTATCTCTCATGAATCGGATACTACCAAAGGGGAGCCTGTCGCCAGCAGAGGTCTGCACTCACACTATACAATGAGTAAATCCCATTTAATGACCTATTAAATTTCTGCAGCTGAAAGATTTGCAGGCATCTATTGGTATTGATTCCCCACCTACTATCACGGACTAGGTAGTTGACCAACCTAGGTAGTTGACCACTTTGACAATACAGCACTAGAGACTTGAACATCTTCAAATTTGTGCCTTGGGGGAGGGAATAGGACCCTGACGCCAGTCCATGTTGAATTTGGAGGCAAAGTGATGTGTCAATCAAAAGTTGTGGTGTGTTTGACCATGGGCCGAAGCGTGAGAACATCATTTCCTTAACTCCGAGCGGACATCAAGCACTTGTTTCTTCCGTTTCTCCACCAACTCTTTGTTGATTCGCGACTTTTTGGGCTCGTTATGCTCCCTAGCCTTGCCCCGTCCACCTCAAACTGCCTGGACCGCAACGCCTTCCGTGTTCTCTTTGCTGGAGCGCCAACACTACCTCCTTCCGATCTGCAGCCGCCCAAGTTGACCACCCATATATCGGACGGCCCGTTGGCAGTAAAGGTCCGGGACTTGACATGGGCCATAATGACTGGTAATATCTGAGCCCCAGAGGTACGCTAATGATCTATGTATTTTATTCCTCTCTCACTGTTGCCCATTACACCAAATCACCCAATTTCGATGGTACGGACAACAGGATTTTTTGCAGGAGTTGCTGACATGACGAGGAGGAGATGAGTACTCAGGTATGTCCATATGCCTTTTATGAAGCACCTTGGAGCTGATTTTGGATCACTGTTGCCTCCATTTGTTGCGCAACAGTCATGAAAGGCCAGAGGTCAATCTTGCCTGTGTTGCTCCGCTCCAGAGCCCAATTTCTATACTCCCTATGTAGGGCCGATGTATGGTCTGAGCGTATACAATAGTTCTTTTGGGCCCTATGTATGCCTATAGATGCACCGCTCTCTCAAAAATCACCCCGAACCTTGTATTTAGGCCCGTGGTCAACTACCCCGGATATTCCCTTTTTTGGCGTCCCATCGAAAATAATCACACATGCGTCAAAAGCTCATGTAAATTCCCCAATCTGTTACAGTGATTCTTAGGATGTATGCATTTGTTTTGAACCCCATATGCCGCAGGTGGGGACTCCCTGCCCTTTAGACATAGGCAAAAAACATTAAGGTGGTCAACTACCCAGTTGGTAACAGTACCACCTGTAAGCAATTGTTAGATTCATTCGCGGTCAAGCTGACAGCCCCATTATGGATAATGTGATAGTTGACACCAGGAGTGGAAATATGTGGATAGGAGCAAGCCAGCCCTATGTCAAAATGTCCACAAGGTCTCCAAAATTCTTCAAGCTATATGCAGCATCTCATATGCAGTCACAGCATTGACACACAGGTGGATGTGGTATGTGTCACACCGTTGAGTGAAAAATATCGACCTAAGTAGAGAGGTTAGCCAAAAGTTGTACAATTCATAGCCAAATAAAAAATAGTAGAAAGTAAAACAATTTATTTAAGTCTGAAACTGCTACGAAAGTAGCAACAATCAGTGTTTGTTTCTGCGGACAAAGAATTATCCACATTCATCTACCTGTGAAGGGACTCCCGAAAGTTCTTCTTTTCGACAGCCATTTCCAACAAGGAGAAAGAAAAAAACTCAGCTATAGCTGAAAGGGCCACCGAAAGAACATCTTTCAGCCCTACCCTGTCCCTTTGTTCATGGCAGGGGACAGGGTAGGGCTGAAAGATGTTCTTTCGGTGCAGATTTCCTAAATTTAGAATAGTCTTTCCTTTGTTCTCATTGAAATTTGCCACTGAAAGATGGTCTTTTGGTAGTCCCTTCACAGGTAGGTGATTGTAAATAATTCTTTGTCTGCAGAAACAAACCCTGATTGTTGCCACTTTCGTAGCAGTTTCAGGTTAAATAAATTGTTTTACTTTCTACTATTTTTTATTTGGCTATGAATTGTACAACTTTTGGCTAACCTTTCTACTTAGGTCCGATATTTTTCACTCAACGGTGTGTGTGGTAACACCTATCCATTGCATCACAGGGCTTTATTTGTTTCCTAGGAGGTGCCCTATTTCTATTATAGGGGTTTCAACACACTTTTATGTGGCCATTTTTTGTAATATTCACTGGTTGAACATTTCAAGTTTTGCACTGAAAATTTTGGTGAAAAATGTTTTGAATTTTACAGTAATTTTTCGCCAAAAAAGTAGGTGAAAAACTTTAAACATTTTGGTGACCTTTTTGAACCTTGTGAAAAATTCTGAAAAAGTGCTGAAAAAGTTTTGAAGTTCAAAAAATTCATGAAGAAGTTACAAGTTTTTCACTTGGTTTTCACTGAAAAATTGCTGTAAAATTCAAAACATTTTTCACCAGTTTTTTCACTCAAAACTTGAAACCTTCAACCAGTGATTTGCACATTGAAGCTACAATGATCTGAGGGTCTGCAGCATACTTGAAATGCTCAGGCAGTCTCGTTCTAATGGTTGATGCCAGGTGAGGAGTACCTTGATCAATTGAGCATCGCCCCAGGGCTTGTCATCGTCAACCAGTCCATCAGGGCTGCCCAAATCATTGAGGGAGATGATTTCAATGGAGGTGATTATTGCTTTATTTATTTTAATCAAGTTAAAGATGTTGATTTGGTGTGCAGTTGATGGTGTCTTGGGTATTCAAGTTGCATACACGCTTCCACATGTAACTTACTATTGTATTCACTAGCATCAGACTGGTCGAGCTTAGTATGTATCACATAATGTAGTCATCCAAGATGACTTGACCTGAGGGGTACTCAAGGTTAGGACACATTATCAACAGACAATTCAATCATCCCTACTATGGCAGATAATGTGTTCAGGTGGGATTTGACACTCTGGACATGCTTGGAAAATGATGAGCCTTTCACAGCCAGGGACTTATTGCTTCCAACCAGATTGGTATATCATTTGAACCTGTAAACCAGGACAGAGTTTTTAATGGGGAGATAACATGGGGCAAGTTTCATGCCCTCCTCAATCATAGAGGTGCAATAAATTCATGACCTGACACTTAGGTGGAGCGGACCCTTCCAAGTTCATCAACAACATTAACTTTGCATCCATGTTGTGCTCAAGACTGGGTACAACTTCAGATTCTGACCCCAGTACCTTTCTAGTCCACACAGTATGTTCTCTATGACCTTGTACTGCATGTGTACATAGCTTAGAATTCTGAAGCAGCAAGTTTTAACCTGTACTGGTCTCTCAATCAATCCATTACATAAGTGAAGCATGATTATAGGATCAGTATTTCGGAGTAATACTGATCTATTAGGGATCCAAGTGTGAAATGCTTATATGTTTAATTCACAAAAAGTGTGTTTTTAGGGTATAGCATATTCACAGCTTACCACTGGTATTTGGGAGTGTCAAAGTTATTGTCAACCACAGCAGCTGTAGGTAGGGCACATAGATCCTCAACTTGAACTTGAAAGAGATAATAGGGTTGTTCACAATAGCCCTTTTTCTCTCCTTTTTGTGCTCCTTTTTTCTTCCTTTTTCAAAGAGGGAGAAAAGAAGGAGACTCAAAAGGGAGCCAAAAAGGGCCTTTTTTGCATCTCCTTTTAGTTTCCCTTTTTCAGACTCCGTTTCGATTTCCACTCACTTCTTGCTCGGATGGGTAGTGCCAACACCTTTGAATATGCCTGCCTTAAGTTCAGCACCCCCTTCATCAATGCATACATTCAGGTCTGCGATTACTTTGGGCATACTACACCTTTCTCTCTCCTTTTTCCAAATCTTCAAGCTTACCTGTTCACAGTAGCCCTTTTTAGCTCCTTTTTTATTTCCTTTTTGCTCAAATGGCAGTAAAATGGCAAAAAGGAGAGAAAAGGGAGACCAAAAAGGAGCAGAAAAATGGCTACTGTGAATGACCCTAATGACAAGAATGCATCCTGTCATGCGAGTTTGGGTGATGCCCATATACAGTTCAGTCTGGTCGCTGTAGTTTGAGTCTTCTGACACCTTCGAGGCAGCACTGTCGGATTACTCTGTGCCTATGTTACTATGTAGAATTGTAGATAAGGCTGTCCACGAGTGCAGGTAACCTGTGGGTCAATGAAGGTTGATCTGTGGGAAAACCCGTGAGTTTACATACCCGTGGGTCTGGGTACTCGTTCCCATGGGTATGTCACAGATCCGTGTTTGGATTTTGGTCAAAAGATTGTGAACTCATGAGTACTCACACATATTTCAGCAGGTCAGAGTGCTCTAATATATGTTCCCTGTCACAGTCAAGACCTTAAGCGTCCACTCTCGGTAAGATGAGAGGGATTGGGTGGTGCTCGTGGTAGATCTCGAAAGATGATGGAATAAAAGGTTAACTACAACAGCAAACTAGCTACTCTACTTATACTGTTTAGCGAACCATTTGAATCCTACTCATAACCACATGTTCTCAATGTCCTGCTGCTTCAGCGTGTTCAGTCGTCATCTCTGACATCATAATGACATCATCCTTTGGCCTGGGTTCTGTCATAGCCTTCTTGTCATCCAGCGCTTAGATCACGGGTGCTTAGATTAGATTAGGCGTTGGAACGATAAGATTTGCATCTAATCATGACATTCCCACCCTTATACATGCTAATAAATAGATTCAAGGACATTCTAAAGCAATTGTAATCTGCTAGGATATATGGAACACCCAAGGGGTACGCAGGATTGAAAATTTTGACACAACATTGATTTCTGATGTAAAACATCCTGAAAAGTTCAAAATGAACAGCAAAAATAAATCCAGAGCACTGTTGTTGTGCAAGAGAGGATTATGTGTGTTTACTATATAAGGTGCATGATGCACTATATATGGTGATTGATGTGACTGATTGTCACTAGTTAGGGTCCAAAGGCCTTGAATTTTTTCTAAAGTTGCTCAGAATAATTCGATCTGTTCAGAAAAAAAAATCGGTTTTTGTGTTTTGGAAAATTGATGAAAAATTGCCCATAACTTGTGAACCATTGTCTGCCTCAACTTCTAGTGTTCATTTTTGAACTTTTTGGGGTGTTTACACCGAAAATCAACATCATGGTCAAAAATTTCAGTCATGGGTACCCCTTGGGAACACCTTTTTTAGCTGTTACATGTAGAAAATATTAGCAAAACCCACAGGTACTCACTGCGAGTTTTTGAAACTTGCAAATACTCAGACGACCCACGGGTTTTTTACTCGTGGATCCGAGTTCAGGATTTTCTCACAGGTACTTGCAGCCACAGATCCCGGTCACCCATGAGTGCACTCGTGGACAGCCTTAATCGTAGATTACTATCACATTGATCAACTGCCAATTGGGTCGTTCACAGTAGTCATTTTTCGGCTCCTTTTTGGTCTCCCTTTTCTCTCCTTTTTGCCATTTTACTGCCATTTGAGCAAAAAGGAAACAAGAAGGGAAGCAAAAAGGAGCTAAAAGGGCTACTGTGAACAGGTAAGCTTGAAGATTTGGAAAAAGGAGAGAGAAAAGGTGTAGTATTGTTAAGTGCTGAGCCGAGGGGATCGGAATTGCCGAGAAAGTCCGAAGGAAATATGTCAGAGTTCGTCACAGAGTTCCGAAGGGTCAGAAGGTCGTTCTCGCAAGCACTAACAAACAAGAGTGTGCGACTACCCGGCTTGCGACCAAGGAGAGACAAGTCCAGAGATAATAACAGGAGGACGAGTAAGGATGCAGGAGGGCCGGAGGAGGCACGGAATATCTGATAGGTCGGAGTCCGACTCAGGTTGCGTTGGGAAGGGAGAACACAATAACATATACAATTATCAAACTGAAGAACAGAGGCTAAACTACTTAGCTTAAATACTAGTAAGCTAATTGTTTAGTGAAGTACAATAAGGTGTGAAAGATTAGTAAGTATTAGTCCGTGGACAATAAGTCGTCAAGACAATCCTGTGAAGGATTCATAAGTATAAGTCCGTGGACAATAAGTCGTCAAGACATCTTGTGAACGATGAGTAAGTATTTCTCTGTGGACAATAAGTGGATGTCCGGATAAACTCCGAGAGTGAAGTAAGGGATTATGAGTAAAAGGAATCCGCTTGGTAATTCCTCATTGCGTAATGTCCCTTGCGATGGATAGAAGTCCCCCTCGGAAATTCCGAAGGAAGTCCGATCGGAGCTCCGAGGTACTCCGAGATGCACGGATATAACAAGTATGCCCAAAGTAATTGCAGACCTGAATGTATGCATTGATGAAGGGGGTGCTGAACTTAAGGCAGGCATATTCAAAGGTGTCGGCACTACACATCTGAGCAAGAAGCGAGCGGAAATCGAAACAGAGTCTGAAAAAGAGAAACTCAAAGGAGATGCAAAAAGGCCCTTTTTGCAAAAGGAGGGGGGGGTGGCCCATTTTTCAAAAGGGCCCTTTTTGGCTCCCTTTTGAGTCTCCTTCTTTTCTCCCTCTTTGAAAAAGGAAGAAAAAAGGAGCACAAAAAGGAGAGAAAAAGGGGGTCTTTGTGCACCTGTCCCCAGTTGCTGGCAGTACTGGTTGTTGGATAGCAATAGAGTGTTTCATAATTAGAATTTTGACCCCAACCAACTCAGACCTCAAGGCCTCAAGGTGAGGTCAAGTTGGGTTTGGGAAACGAAGTTGGATGTCAAATCGTGCCCATACACATATAACTTCGGCTAATCCAAGAGGTGAGTGATCTCTGGATCGTGGAATTTGATGTGGCCACGCGAGGTGGCGCTGCACAGCCACTTATGAAGTGACTTCCCTCTTATTTTGCCAGTACCTTGTTCAGCAGTGTGTTGCCCAAAATATATGTGCTAGGCATCCACATTGTACACCCAATGAGTGCTCAAAAATGCGGCAGTTAACTGGAAGTGCTTGTCAGTGGTGATGGCCGAATTGATGCCGCTGACACATACCTGCCTTTTTGGGGGGAGGGGAGGGTCGTGTGAATTATTCCATGATCCAGAGATGCTAATCTCAGTCACTCGGGCCTTTGCCGTAGCAATCATTATGTAACCACTCTTGTCTTATCAATATCAGCCGTCGGTCTCCTGCCTCGACTCTCACCACATCCTAAACTACCTCTAAAATAATTGTAGAGGAGTTCAAGCAAATAATCATATGATTCAAGTTCACCAAAACCATTTTACAAGGCTAGGCATGTAAAATACAACTACATTTCAGAGCACACCCGACGCCATCCTAGTACTCCCAACAACATCACTCCTAATATTCTATTCAGCAACTGATAAGATAACAAACACAATAATTGTGAGGGTCTTTCTGAAATATTTTCTGGCCAACAAGTCAGATTTTCATGGGGCACACACCTGCTGTTTGACTCAAGCAATGTATTTATTCCTTACAGCTGTTTCCGAAAAGCTTGACACTCACAATTTTTTTTTGCTTGCAATCAACTTTTGATCGAGTGCTAAGGATTACCTGGTTTGGGATTCCGATCAGTCATGTGCTGCGTTTGCCGTCGGCAATGCTCTCGCTGCCTACCTCAACACTTGTCCTCAAAATATTCTGCTTGCCTGAAAAGTGGTCAGAACACTTACAGAAGATGTTTGGTGTATGAAGCCTGGGCAAGAAAACATCTGGAATGTATAGTTGACTGCAAGTTCGCATTTGTGGTCTCGGCTTGGCGTAGCTCGGCTATGCTCGGCTAGCCCAAAGCAGTAATCCTTAGCCCTCCATCAAAAGTTGGTTGAGAGCAAAAAAAATTCGCGAGTGTCAAGCTTTTCGGAAACAGCTGTAAATTTTCGTGAGTTTTTTTGGCCCTTTTTTGGCCACTTTTGTAGAGCACAACATGAAAACATGTTACAAGTGAGTATTATAGGCCCAATTGTGCAACCAAAAAAAATGGAAAAATAGCTCAATTGAAAGGTTTTGTATGTGAAAATATTCTCGATTTCTTATGGGGAGAAAGACTACATATCTCTGTGGTTCTGAGCCTCCAAGCACATCCCGCCCATGCCTGCCATCAGCCGCCATCAATTCTAGATTACATATCATGATCAGGCAACAGTTACGGTCACGGAGGCGTTGCGCTGCCGAAAATGAGGCGACGGAAGCCGCTGTTGCCAATGAAATGTCGTGACATTTCCGCAATAAAATAAAATAAAATTTTAAGGGCTGCCAAGGGCACTTCAAACAATGAGGAAAAGGTGGGTGGATGATCGATTTGCCTCATTCTTCTCACCAGTTCCTCTAGGTTGCTCAAAAACTCTCAAAAAGACAAGTAAAAAAATACCCGTCGCCAATTCTTTTGGAGTCACGGTCCCAAAGGTTGCCGTTGCGTTGGCCCCGTCTGTTGGCCCATGTCACGGTGCCCTGGCCATTGCTCCATACAGGTACGTACAGTACCGGTACTGCCAGCAACTGGGTTGCTGGATAGAATTATCCGCCGGGTATGTATAATTCCACCGCTCCATAACTTCCAGGAGTTCGAATCCGCTGGGAGAGACTGTCTCTAGAGACGTCTCCAGAGAAAAATGATGAATTCACGGTCCATCAAAATTCTCTGGAGACACGGCATTTACCGAGAGACATAGCGCCTATCTGACGCCGTAATCGATGTCGTCAATTCACAATCAACTCAGCCTGAGCTGGCTCGCCTAGCTCATTTCTTCTTCGGGCCGTTGCCTCCCGATGCCCAGAAAGGTATCTACATACAGCAAGTGGTATCTTCTCTGTATTCAAAATGTTACGTCCACACACAGTCCACAGCCTTCAAATAATTACATCGCATAGGCTACCGTTGATACGAGTTCAGTACAACATTCACATTTGTAGGTACTGACCAAATAAATGCAATACACAGACTTTACTTCTCTTATTGCTCATGCAGCAGAGTGGCCCAGTGAGAGGTTCCATCAATGTCATGATATCATCCGAATCCCGTTGGTTCAGGCAGTCGGGCATTTGGCAGACCCGGACGGGTGGGCATATGTGATCAAAGGCTGTGAAGTCCGCAATCTTAGCTACCAAGTATAGATGTATATGTTGACAGAAACTTAGAGGTACCATGGCTGAGTGCTGCCTTGTTGTGCTGCATTATTTCGTCGTCTGTTGGTGAAACCAGTGGGTGATCCCAAACAACTTCTTTGAATGCAGCCCAGCAAGTCTCCACCAGGGGTGTGTTGGAGACTTGAAGGGAGGCAGCCAACATCTCTAGCATTCCAAGAGGAAGTGCTGAGGGAGGCCGCCGTTTGTCTATTTGCTGAAACTCGATAGTCGGCCTAGCCAAGCAAACCATGAGTCAGACCGTGAAAATTGAGATGATTGAGTCCTGGATAAAGGCATAGGGCAGTAGAAATCTCTTCTATACTCATTTGAAAGGTCCAGGGAGGTTTCTTCATGGTATGACGCGTCTCGCGGTACGAACCAGCTCAAATCTATGCATACGCGTCTCGCGCATCAGTTTGTCTACAGTTTCCCATCACGTCTCTCGTTTTCATCAATCCATCAATTTTGTCTCTGGAGACATCGCGGGCATCAAATTTGTCTCTGGAGACGTCTCTAGAGAATTGTTCCCAACGGACTCAAAGCTCTCATAACTTCTATTCAGAGGGGCTGTGCTCGTTATGGTCAGAATTGCCTGCGTTGCAGGCAGAGGCCCGTTGCCCAAAATCCAGCCATCTCAAGTTTGATGATGGTAGATGTTTGAGGGAGTCAGTGTATTCATACAGGGTCCCGATCTAATTCATGAAAAGAATCAGGGAGGAGAGTGGAAAACAGACTGTATATAATAAACACGTTGTATGGATGGCAGGGTGGGGAGTACGGGGTAATGCGCGGACAATAGCGAGGTATAGTGACTGAGTATACAATATCAACGAAACAAGGACAGCGAGTTCCGGGAGGACAAGGGCGTGGATCAAAAAGAGATGGGTTGTATATTTACCAACTTGAAAAGAGATGTTTGGAGTCTGATTCGCGCCAGTCCACGTCAGGCGACGACGTCGGCGGAGCTGAAGCTGCTGCGCCGCCGCCGGATGGGGCGCAGCCCCGGGCGCTCTGACTTGGATGCGGGCACGACGACGGCCGCGACGTTCGTCTTCATCCACGCGTCGGACGTCACCGTCGGCGCACGCTTGATTGTGGCGCTGGCGACGTCGGTCAGCGACGATGCGTGTTGCGGCGGGGGGCGCTTCGACCCCACGAGCGTCGGGAGGCGCGAGGGCGTCGGCGACGGGGGCGGGTTCGGTCGCGCGCGTGACGCGGCGCTGGACGCCGCAGCCATGGCCGCCTTTGCGGCCGATGTCGTCCGCGTCGTCGCGAGCCGTGGGATTTTGTTGGGACCCTGGCTCGAAGAACTCTTGACGGGCGACGCGGGCGGCGCGTTCGTCGTGCTGGAAGTGCCGGCCTTACGGATATTTGCCGCACCCGCCGTCGATCTCGTAACGCGCAGTGGTCGCGCTTCCGAGGACGTGATGGTCTTTGGCCCCGTTGTGCGCGAGGGCTTCGTCCGCGGCCGCGTCCCGAGCGGCAAGACGAGCGCGGGCAGTACATCCTGCGACTCATCGTCCTCTTCGTCCGAGTCGCGCGATAACGTCCGCTTCGCGGTAGGCGTCTTGCGCGGCTGGCCCGGCGTAGCAATGGCCTTGGCTTTTGCGGTGGCGGTCGCGATGTGCCGACTTGGCGTAACCGGGGCCATATGCACCGGCGACTGGGGTGGCGTGATATCCATGACCTCCATCTCCTCTTCCGCAGGGGGAGTGGCCGGCGTAACCAACGTGGCTGAGGCAATTGCAATGGCTGCCTGCTGTTTTTTGATCTCGTCCGCGGCCGCCCATTTGCACCATTCCAGCTGCTTCAGATACATGTATTGCTGCTGCGGGCCGACGACGCTGCCGGGTCGCACGATGCGCATGAAGGCAATAGCCTCGTTGGCGGTGAAACCATATTTCCATATGAGATAGGCCCCAATGAGGGTGCCAGTCCGTCCAAGGCCGGCTTTGCACTGCAGAAAATCGTCAGACGAGAGGGATCGGCGGATAAAGATAGCCGTACGTGGACCGCCACGACACCTCCGCCTTCGATGACCCGGTCAGCAACGTCTAAGAATGTTCGGACAATCTCGTCGGTAGGATTGGTGCCGTCATCGAAGTACAATTCCATATGATCGATGCCGCGATCCAGGAAAGTACTCCGATCATAAAGCTCGGTGTTCAAACGAACAACGAGCTTGATGTTGCGCTTGTCAAAGTAGTCTAGGCAGTTGAGGAACGGCGACGGGAGTTTTCGTTGCAATGCCAGATTGCTGCTAGAAGACGATAATGGCGCGGTCGACGCGGTCCCCGAGGTGCCAGTCGTCTTTAGATTCTCCTTTGTCTCCTTCTCCTTCTTGATCCAGGTCGAGTCCACAGGCGACGCAAACGCGATAAAATTAGGAGTTATCCAGTTCCAGTCCCCGTTTTCGACCTTCTCGTAATATTCATAATCGTCCACACTGAACTCGTTCATATCGCAAAGTCCGTGTTGCATTGCCTTCCATATGCCCCACAAGCAGTCTTGAATGCCGAGGCTGAAGTCGGAAGGGCCACGTCCCGCATCCCGAAACGGCATGAACTCGAGCTCTGCAATCGGATGGAAGGCTTCCCATGGCGCATGCCTCTGCACGATCATCTGATGTCAGGAACAAGTAAGCGTCGATCATGTCAATATCTCGACAACGCGGAACTGACGACGTAGAGGGCCAGAAGCAGGGCGGCATTCGCCTTTCGTTTTGGGTCGTCCGACGAGTACAGAACGAGGCGATGTGGCGTTAAATCCTTATCCTGCGCGAACCATGAAAGAAGTTGAGCACGTGAGTGGCATGTGGTGACTATGAACATGCACGAACCTCGAGCAGTTCATGTATGAGGATGCATGCCTTGTAGACCATCGCAATGTTGAGTGGGCCCCAGTCCTGGAAGAAGGAGAGATAGAGGAGCTGGTCATCGATCGTAAAGTAGTAGTAGGAGGCGGTTTCGTCGGTAGGAGCGGCGTGGGCATCCCTAGGACGCGTACGAACGCGTGGGCGATTGCCCGGCTCTGCCGCAAGTCGGTTGAGGACCAAAGGATTGGGCGCGGGCTGGGGGAAAGTGGTGAAGTAAAGCCTGTGGCGAACGTAAATAAGTGAGTACTGGCGCGACGCGACTGGGGTGGATGAGAGTGGGTACCTGTCCGCGAAACGGCACAGAGGCTCACACTTTGGTGGCATCTGTGTGGTATTACTTACGAAGAGTCAAGAGGCAAACTACTTCGGTGGGACGACGACGGCCGATGCTTCGATGTTGGTTCGAAAAGGCACTCGACCAAACACAACTAAACACACTTCCCATCACGCGTTCATCGCTTTGACCGAAGGAAATATATGAGATAACGACTATGAAGAGCAATAGGTACATGGATACTACGGGACTCCTAGCGGCGCATAATCTGTGCGACTGGGTAGACATCAATACTGCGAGATGGTGATTTGTTTCAGATCTACGCAAAGCTGTCGCATCTTCGCTAGATAATCCGTCGAAGATGTTGTCCTCATAATCATTATTGTCAGCATAGTGTTTTGATGAGCTAGCACCTCGGTTCGAGCTAGCAGCCCTCAGTTCTTGAACTCTTTGTTTCAAATTCTGTCGAAATATGAGTTGTAATCTCTGAAGACCCAGACGAAAATGAGCATACCTCGACATCGCAGCGATTGTAGTACTTCGTCACGGAACCATATGCATTTGGCGTCGTTGATACCGGATTCAATTGATCCATTTGAGCCGGCGTCAACTAGAAGGCTTGTGAGCAAGTAAAGAGAGCGAATTGACACACGAACGTTAAATTCCTGTATAGCAGTAGACCTCATGATTCTGCGGCCGCTCTTCTTCGCCAGAGCAATTGGCGACGTGCTCGGAGAGGCTAATTGAGGAAGCGGCAAAGGTTTGCCTGGTCGAATCTTTTCCGTTAATGCGATAACGTCGCATTCATTGTAAACTTGGATAGGAGCAGAGCCTCCCATGTGGTTCGGTTGCCTCGAGATGGGGGCAATGGTGTCAAGATCAGTGGCCTTGATTTTGTACCTTTTGGTAGCCTCGGTGCGTTTCTAATCCAATGAGACGAGGTGGTCGATATTTTAGGCATAACTCACGATGGAGGGACCACTGGGTGCTGCAAGTGGGGTGCCGCCGATAGGCGTCTTAATTGGGCTCCTCCATACGGGCCGGGACTTTCTGGGACTTGGGGTGGAAGGACCGACTTTGGACGGAGAAGACTTCGGCATGGCCAGCAGGAAGGTAAATTGGAGCTTGGCTGGAGCAGAGGAGTTTGCTGAATTGCATTTGTTGATACCGCCCGGTCTTCCGTTTCGCACGGACGCTACTATATTTCGATCGTTTGGCCATCCATGCGGGGAAGTTACTTGAAGTTGCAGGTGTACGTGGTCAAGGATCGAGCCCTAGGAGTCAAGAAAACGTCAACGTTTCATTCCATCGCGTCGTATCTTGCTAGTGCACGCGACAGAACGCAGGATCCCAGTGTACAAAGCGTAGAAGGAACAGCCGATGTTTGTGTCTGTTTGCGGCCAGGACACCACGCCCGCCTCGTCCTTCAGTGCCATCCTCTCGCGCTCTCATTTCTCTGTTCCCTTCTCTGACGCCAGGCAAGACCTTTTCCATCCATTGAGCTTTCAGCAAAACCGCGGGCGACGCAATGCCGGACAACCAAATCTTCAAGGCGAGTTTCCTCTAACGTGAGATGTCACCCCTCGCTTATACGTTCTTTTCCGCCCGCAACTCAGGCCACGTACAGTGGTATACCGGTATATGAAATGTGCGTCTTATTCGACGCGGTTTAACACGCATTTTGACCTTCTTTACACGCGCAGGATGTGCAAGGGCGTTGCGGTGATGCGACGGCGCTCTGACTCGTGGCTAAACGCGACCCAAATCCTCAAGGTCGCTGGCTTCGATAAACCCCAGCGTACTCGCGTCCTTGAACGCGAAGTTCAGAAAGGTGAGCACGAGAAGGTTCAGGGAGGGTATGGGAAATACCAAGGTTCGTGTTCAACATGCCTTCTGCGCGTGCAGAATGTCGATGTGGTCTCCAGGTACTTGGATTCCTCTGGAGAGAGGGCTGAGCTTGGCTAAGCAGTATAATTGCGAACTTCTCCTCCGGCCTATCATCGAATTCCAGCCTGCCGCGAAGAGCCCACCATTGGCACCTAAGCATCTAGTCGCAAGTACAGCTGGCCGGCCGCCGCGTAAACCCGCAGCGAATGACTCCCTGTTGGGCAGTCCTATGGTCAACACACGGTCGTCTCGTCGTCAAGCACCAGACGCTGCAGAGGACGAATCGGACCCCGAGACACTGTCTGCCCGTGGTTCCGAGGACGGTTCCTTGTCTCCATCTCCGTCAGAAGCCTCCTCTAGCTCGCGCACTCCCTCTCCAATACGCAGTCCCGAACCGTCTTACGCGTCCAATGGACACGGGGATCACTTCTCCGGGCGTCGGAATAAATATTCGAGACCAACGACCAGTATTCGCAGTCAGAAAGCGACCGCTTCAAGGCGAATGGAGCCAATGACCCCCGTGCCTATGCGGACCAATTGTTGGAATTCTTCATTTCCGATTCGAATCAAGTACCCAACTTCTTGATCAACCCGACCGCAGATTTTGACCCCAACATGGGGATCGATGATGATGGGCACACTCCACTACATTGGGCGTGTGCCATGGGTCGTATTCGCGTCGTCAAACTGCTGCTGATGCCGGTGCCGACGTTTTCAAAGTCAACAGCTCTGGTCAAACATGTCTAATGCGAAGTGTCATGTTTGCCAACAACTACGACGTCCGAAAATTCCCAGAGCTGTATGAACTACTTCATCGCTCTACTCTTAATATCGACAATTATAACCGAACCTTGTTCCACCACATTGTCGATGTAGCAATGTCGAAAGGCAAAACGCACGCTGCCCGTTATTACATGGAGATTGTTCTGAACCGACTTTCGGACTATCCCAAGGAGCTCGCAGATGTTATCAACTTCCAGGACGAGGATGGGGAGACTGCCCTCACAATGGCAGCACGTTGCAGGAGTAAACGCCTTGTCAAACTCCTCATTGACAACGGCGCGGATCCGAAAATTGTCAACAATGACGGGAAAAGTACGGAGGACTATATTCTCGAGGATGAAAGATTTAGATCATCTCCCGTACCCCCTTCTCGCACCTTCGGGATGTCGTTCCGTAACGCACATGCCGCGTATCCGCCGCCGAACGCCCTCCCCAACTATGCCTTTGCGCCGTCCAATGGCGATCGACCACCGCTCCACCATTCCGTCGCAGGACAGAGGGCAAGCACGCGGTGTGTTAA
Source organism: Mycena sp. CBHHK59/15 (assembly GCA_029204085.1). NCBI lineage: Eukaryota > Fungi > Basidiomycota > Agaricomycetes > Agaricales > Mycenaceae > Mycena > Mycena sp. CBHHK59/15. The sequence continues at coordinate 17,786 of JARGXW010001358.1, forward strand.
TGACATGACGAGTATGCTGGATAGCTTGGCCGCGTCGTTCGACCAAGAGCTCCGAGACAAGGAGCGAGATACGGCCCAGGCACACGCTCTCCTCAGCAACATCCAAGCGGAGATTCTTGAGAGTCAGCGTGCGGTAGCACATCTCAGAGCGCAAGCAGACGGTCTGGCACAGACAAAACAGGTTCTGAAAGAGCGGGAGGAGGCATTGTATACGAAGATGGGCCCGTCGGTATCGCTTAGGATGGGAGAAGTGGTCAAGGACGAGGAGGTGCGCGAAAAGGAGATCCGGGACGCAGGGAACGGGGAGCTTGTAGCCCCTACAACGTACAGGCCGGAAGACGGTATGGATATCGACGACGACGCGTCCAGAATGAAGCGGAAATCGCAGAGACTGAGGATATCTCGGATCTGATCACTTTGTACTCGGACATACCGACGGATCCAGAGGCTCTGCGGCAAGCGTGCAACGCTTTACGCCAGGATGTTGAACAGTTCCGAAAGCGGAGAAAAGGGACGTTCGACGAGTTGGTGACGTTCCAGGCGGAGGCCGGCACCAGCGGAAGGATGGGAGAGTACAGAAGACTGATAGGCGCGGGATGCGGAGGTGTACCGCCATCCGAGGTCGACCATGTATTGGGAATTTGCTTGAGGTGATTTTTCTTAATTATTCAAGTCCAGTTTATCTGATGTCCGTTATCATAGACTTTGGAGTCGGAGGAGCCCAGCTCGTCGTCGACTGCGTGGGCAAAAGGCGCATAAGTATCTTTTTATTCACCTATATATAAATACCACATCATCGCTTTCTGTATACGTATCATGTGACCAATATCTTTTCGTAACGCGACCTGCGTTAGAACGAACCTCTCTTTCGGCTCGCCATGTCCAAGGCGATGGCGGCGAAGGCCCCTCTCAACCAGTTATGGCGGGACAAACTGCGCTTGGGCACAGTATCACCATGGACCACGAACTTTCATCACTTGCGGAGAATTCCCCGCATCTTCGAAGCGGCAGTAAGGGAATGTCAGACGCCTTCAACCCAGATAAAAAGACAAGATGGATTTCCCGAAAAACCGCATAAAGTTTTGGAATGTCGTGCCGGGAGACATGGTTCGCATCCGTGGACGATATGGGAACACTTTGCGTCAAGTTTTACCGAATACGACGTTTGGAGAATATTGTGGAATTCTCGCTGGTTAGTAGGCCTCAAATATCCATCACCAGTGTTATTCATCAATGGTCGTTCCCAGCCTGTACATGCTAAAGCGGATGCTACCCTACCGGCATATTCGTACGCCAGATGCCAGCTGTTCGTTGGAGAATACGAATTCCCCCCGCTGCCAGCTCGACAGAATTGCGTAAACTCCCGTACGAGTATTTTTGGATCGTTACTGCAAAGGACTTAGGTCTTCTAGCGTTTTTGCAGAGCGCTTATCGACGACACCGCCAGTCTGGATACTAGACTGAACAGATGGGATTGGGATCGGTTCGCCACCAGAACGACGCCCAGTCATACCACATTTGAAGGGGCAAAAATTCAAATTCCTTGGCCAAAACCGAAGCCTAAGTGTATCCAAAAGGTGAGCACGAGCTCTTGGTTACCATCCAAAAATGATGTCGTGTATCAGGTGCTATGTATGACACTAAGAGGAAGGAGGTGGCGAAGTCACCTACGTCCCACCTGCTTTCTCCCATATACTTACCGCTTCCCTCCCAAGAGTACCGACGGAAGACGATATATCGCTGGGATGTCCCACCCAACCCAAAAACCTTGGTTCGGCGATTCACCTCCCGTGGAGATGTACCTGCACAAGGAACTTTCCAACCTCATTCTCGCACAAGAAAATGAAGCGTTGGCAATCGCATATGGCATACAAGAAGTCATTGCTCATGGATTATATCAAGGCGGAGATGAGGGAGTTGAATGGCAGAAGTCCGAAGGAGGCGAGGGCGGAAGCGACGTTTAAATGGCGCGAGAAGTTGTCCGCCGAGAGGAAGCCGAGAGGAGGAGGAGATGGCTCACACTGCGGTAGCGGAGAAAGCTAAGAAGAAGCAGGAGAGGAGGGCGAGGAAGGAAGTGAAGAGGAGAGACCAACTGACCCAACTTGGGCTGTGGGAGGCACCGAACCAGGTGATACCAAGGATTGCGTAGCCCGAGCAATGTTTGAGACCAGCTCCTACGTATCTATCTCTCCAATATCTACTTCACATATAAAGAGACTTACTCCTTGGTTCTGCGAGCCTACTCGCCAATTTAGGGCATGGTGGCCAAGCGGGTACAAATTGGCCCAGAACGCGTCTCCTTTACCTCTCCATTCAACCATGTCCCCCCATTCTCCCGATGCTCTCTACCATGCCATTCCACAAGCACCCGTCGCAGCAAAGCCTGTGGTGCTTCCCGAGCCTGACGTGGATGCCGAAGAGTCGCAAGACGATGCCAGTCTTACCTCCGATCTTGCACCGTCATTAGCCTTCTCTTACTACACGGATCGCTGGCTCACTATGTCCTAGAAATGTCGTTGTGGACTCTCGGATACAATGGATCCACTTCATCTTGGGATGCGCTGTACTCTTACCGTGGAACGGTGCGGCCCCTTCGCCTCATTTCCGCCTCGTTTGCTTATTCGGCCCGTGATAGTCATGATACGGCCACACCCTTCTTCATAGCTCGGCTCGCCAACTCCTCTTTCAGACTAACATTCAGTTCATACCTGTCCTGTGCGTTCACTGCATCTATTCATCTTCCTTGCAAGAGCAACAATACATCGAGACAAGTCAGTCTTCGTCTGTCTTGCCAAAAAAAAAAAGCACAAAAATAACTATCATCTATAGTCCTCTCCGTCACGTCGGGTTCTCATTACCACACTCTGTCTGTCGTTCCTCACATTCCTGCTGACCATCAGCACTTTCGTTCACACCAGTCCTGGCGTCTTCTTCGCATTTGTTCTCCTCGATGGCGTCTCTCAAGCAGCCTTCGGTGCATACCTTCAAACAGCTTTAATTGTCATTGCCTCCCTCTTCGGTCCAACGGCCGTTCAGGCCCTTATGTCAGGTCAAGCTGCTGTAGCTGTTGCTGTCAGCGGCGTCCAGGTCTTCAGCGCGGTAGCCTCTGTATGGGACCAATCGCCTGAAACCATCTCCACATATGTCAGCAATGGCGAACCAGAGGAAAGGTCTGCGTTGATATTCTTCAGCCTATCCACTGTATTCCTCGTCGTCAGCGCTGCCGCACATGGCTGGCTTGTGACAATGCCGGCCTATAAAGTTGTCGCAGGGTCTTTGGAGGCGAAGAAGATCGTGAGTGAGAACGGTAGCTCGGATGAGATACAAGGACTCGTTTCCAACCGCCGAAGTGAAATCTCCGAAGAGAAAGGGCAGATCTTGCGAGTGGCCAAGGCTAATGGTTAGTTCTTCCTTTTCAGGGATCTTCGACTACGCTGATTCCTTGTATGTAGTGTTATATGAGATTGCGGTTTCCTATGTCTTTGTTGTTACATTGGTACGGTTTTTCTAATCCTTCAATCACAATAGTTTATCTTCGTCGAACAGGCCGTTTTTCCCGCCATCACGACATCAATCCTGCCCACCAACCCAGACACTCACCCTCTCTTGTTCAGCGCGATTCACTTCCTCGTCTTCAACGTCGGAGACTTCATGGGCAGATACGTCTGCTCATTTCCCAGGCTTTTGATCTGGTCTGCGAGACGGCTTCTGACTCTCTCGCTGGCTCGGACCCTCTTCGTACCTCTGTTTCTCATGTGCAATCTCCAGCGTCCCTCAGCAACAGGCATCCCCTCATCCCCTCTCATTAACTCCGACTTCGTGTTCATGCTGATCTTATTCTTTTTTGGGATGTCGAATGGCTACCTATCTAGCCTGTGCATGATGTCCGCCCCTTCGCTGGAACATAACCCGAGGCTGGAAGGGCGCAGGAAGGACGTTGACGTGGCCGCAACCGTCGCCAGCTTCTGCCTTGTTGGCGGATTGGTTTTAGGTAGTGTTTGCAGCTTCGCAGTGAGAGCAGCAGTGTGCGATTGTAATCCATTCACCGAGTGAAGAATACCTCTTGTATCGTATATACCCTAGATACATACACCTTACGATTGCGTTGTAATATCGGTGGAAGTTCAAGATTACATCCCGAGCAGAGCTTTCTGAGAAAATTATCCTTGACAGCAGAGCACGAATGAATTACGAGAACAATGCGATCCCAAATTACATGTACACGAACCGGTAGCCCAGCATTGTAAAGTAAGCGGTCGTAATGGTCGTGACGAGGTCGTGAAGGGTCGTAAATAAAGAAGGGAATCCAGTTCGTAACACAAAGAAGTCACTGAAAATGGGAAAAGGATATCCCGGTTCAAGACCAGAAGCGCGGAAAGGAGACGAGCAACCTGACGGGGAACGGTCAAGCACATTTGTCTTTTGGTTTCGGAGTCGCGATTTTACGGGATGTCGGCGAAGAAAGTCGGAAGAGGGGTCAACGGGTGGACAGCATGGGCTGCCACACACCGTACGAGATCTCCTCAAGATGGTGGAGCTCCACTCTGCTGTACATGACGGGGACCATGTTCGTCTAGAAATATATAAATCAATGGGCTGGTGAGGCTTGAGCTGGACGAGGTATTACCTGAAGGTAATGCACGCAGGCGCGGGCGACGCGTCTGGCAAGAGCCTGCATATTGACTCGCCCGTCATACACATCGAGAGGGACTTCGTAAGTCAAAGAGCCGTAGCCTGCCCACTGGAGGACCCATGTCAGACGCGAAGCAATTGGCAAGGCATGGAGAAATTTCACTCACCCGCACTCGCAAGTAAATACGCCGCCGCCAATCCACATGAAGGTCGTGGATGCTGTAGGCGTCGTTGCCTGACAGTCTCAGATGATGCGATTGCGCATCCCCCAGCGTAATACCGGCGAGCAATGCACCCTTGCGCTTGAATTTGATGTGCGTAGAGCTGGGCATCCGATATCCACCGTCGATCTGGGGTGGCAAAGCGCTATACGACACAGTGGAGTGGCGGCGATGACGGGGCCGAGTTATGTTGCCAAAGCCCACCATGGGAGTCAACGCACTCCTGGGCAGCTGCATATCATCAGCATAGTACGGTTCGCGGAGAGAGAGGTCTTCGTAAGCTGAAGATTGCAGAGACAAAAGTGAGTGGCAACGTCAAAACGGCAAGACAACTCACAAGGCCCAGTGAGACGGTGGCTCAGAGGTAATGGACCCGCCGGGGGACCGTAGATAGGATAGGAAGGTTGAGTATACTGGCATACATATCAGTACGGATAAAATCTAGAGTGGCATACAATATGCACCTCCGCACCCTGCGGCATCATCTGGTCAGGGTAAATTCCCGGATGATTTTCACCATACGAGTAACCCTGGTCTCCATACGAGTAACCCTGGTCTCCATACGAGTACCCCTGATCTCCATAGGGATAGCCCATCGGAGGCGCGTATGGTAGAGATTGGCGACGGGACATTGTGCGAGAGAAGTTAGCCATCGGAGTTGGGGTTGAAACTGAGATGCCTAAGGAATGTCGGTGAAGGGGGCGCTCTTTATATAGTTGAGACTGAGAACAATGAGGCCACTTGTATGTACTTTCTCCCAGGCCAGCCTCGAGGACGGGGGTAGGACAATAGCCTAATGTGGCCAAAGCGCAGCCTCCGGGATGGCCAAAAGGCAACGAGGACCAGACTGATAACCGCCCAATGCTCAATGTCATATACAATTGATATCCTTGAGGATTTGCAGATCCGGTGTGGGATGTTCCAGGTTTCGAGCAACCTTGCTCAATGGCAGGTTGGTAAAAGTTGATGATACACCCAGCAAGTGCCAGTCAATCTGAGATCAGTGGAAGACGTAGTAGCTGAGACGGAGCTGGTCGATCTTTGTCTCAACTTTGTCAAGCAAGCCACTTCAAGCCAAAAGTTGTCAAAAACGCCGAAATGAAGTCGGTCGTGAGGCTACCACACCCCACTGTCTCTTTGTCGCGGCGTCACGGTCAAGACAACGTCTGAACAATGATTTCAAGCTCTCGACCAGCTTTTTGACGTCTTCGGCGCGTTTCCCGTGCTCGCCATCGCGTTTAGGCGGACAGGACATGAAGAGGTTGATAAGCTGAAGCAAGAGCTCAAGCGCTGAGTTTCACTCTCAGATCTCACCGCTTAGTCTCCTGGTTCCCGCTGCTGCATTGTCACAATCTCTCCAGATTTCTTTTGCTCCCCTGTTTGTGCAACATTCGCGAAAGTCTCTAATTCGTTCAGTCGATCATCGAGTTCCGAGTCGTTGAATATATCATACACCAAACCCAGTCTAAATACAAAGGTTGGCCTTCCTTCTTAGACCGAACCAGTAGCTATTTTGTGGGATTGATGACGGTCG
>JARGXW010001359.1:0-24142 GCA_029204085.1 Mycena sp. CBHHK59/15
TCGAACCACCCACACTCGTATCAAAGAGGATGCCCCCCACGCGCAACCCCCGCCGCGACCACGCCCGCGGCCTGCCTGCCATCCCAGGCCTCGCCGCCCTGAACGCCGGCCTCGGCATCGGTTCGCCTCCTGCGCTCGTGCCCGCGCAACGTTAACGCGTCTGCCTACAGCATCCCGACACCTCCTCCCCCGCCGACCGCTCTAAACGCACCGCGCGCGCGCATCCTGCAACTCCTCGGACATCACGGTCGCCGACCATGCAGACCGGCGTGAACAACACAGAGTGTCTCGCACTGCTCACCATCGTGCGCGCCATCAGCCTCACAAACGGGGGTGGGGGCGGGGTGGGACGCCGTGCCTCACCCGTTGGCTCGGTGGCAGGGTCGCACAGTTCGCCGAGTGAGTACTCGCGTGCTTTGTGCTTTTCGTGCTTTTCTCCAAGGGAGGGCGACGAGCATGCGGAACGGTGGTATACCATCTACCGTCCAGCGCCCCCGGAATCTGTTACCCGCTGCCGCTGGTTGCGCACGCGGGGCACGACGACGGCCCCCTTCCGTGTGGTGGGCTTCGGGTGGTGTGTGCCCTTTGTCGGGCGCGCGGGCGCACATGCCGTCATTGGTGCTCTTGGTGGCGCGTTCGCGATGACCCTCCACCGATCGTGCTGTGCGTGCGGGGCGGATTAACTGCGTTTCTGCGCCACACCTGACTTGCGCGCCCTGGCCCGTGCTCCGTCTTATGTTTTCCGCTTCTTGTCGCTCGCGCTATACATTCCCATCTGCGCGGCGCGCTCACTTACGATGCCGTCCTCCCGATCGTGTGGTACCGGGTTGAGGACGGGTAGTACGGGGAGAGGGCCAACGGCGGCTTCGCGTTGGTGCTCCCCCCTCTGCGCGCGGGGCACGGCTCATCGCGCTCCCTTTCACGCGCGTGCGGACGGCATGTCCCACCGAATGTGCGTGCTCCCATGGAGTATGTTGCCCCGTCTTCTTTCCTTCCTTCTCCTCCCACCCCTCGTCTCCCTCTTCTCCTTCTCTCTGTTATTCTACGCTGACCTCTCCTCCTAGCACCCTCACGCCTTCCTCGCGGCGGCGCGCATCCTACGCAGGCGCAGCTAGAAGTCGGTGGAGCTGTTTGGGGTGCATTTCCCGTCTTCACCTTGTTTTTTTTTGGCTGCACTCGTTCCATTCCTTACTCGACGTCGTATACCCCCGCCCCCCGTTGCTTGTGCCGCCTGCCCCTTCCTTCTCTCGCACACCCCCCATCTTTTCCTGTGCAAGTCCATCCGCATCCGACGTCCGTCGTCCTACCTCGCCGGCGACCCAGATTGCGCACCTACGCACGCTTCCCGCCCGTATCCCCACATCCGTCCTCCGCACCCTCCTCTACAGCCCTCCTGCTCTCCCGCTTTTCCGTCTCTTCTCTAACCCCCGTGCCGCTTTCCTCGCCTTCCCGTCCTTCCTATTCCATCCCAGTTTTCTTCCTCTTCTTCTTCCTCCCCCCCAGCAACAAGCTGATGCACCTCCGCAGGTGCGACCCGCGCACGTCTCAAGCAGCTGCGTGTTTGCGTCTACGGGGATTGGTAGTGAAGACGAGAAAGGGAGGGTTTGGGGGAGAGAGGGGCAGGACGCTGGTGTGGCAAGACACGGAATACACCTACGACCACGCCCGCGTTCGAGTGGACACGCCTCGCCCTGCGCGTCGTCGTACACGTCTGTGGCACCTCGTCGTCCACGTCTACGCGCTTGGTCATGCACATCCGATATTCCAGCCCGCGTCGTATTGCCGGCGGGGCTTCTGTTCTGCGCCAGGTCCGCATCCGTTGTGCGTATCCATCGTCGTGCTCCACCGTGCATCCATGCATCCAGTTTTCCGTGCCCGTGCCGCCTGCATTCTTCCTCCGCTCCTTCCACACTCCATTCTGCTCTCTCCATCTCCGCCGTGCTCCGAGTCTTGCGTCCCCCTGCCAATTCCCTCCTCCCTCCTCCACCCTCCCGCAACCACCCACCTTCCGCTTCGCCTCTGCCCACCGTATCCCAGCATCCCATCCATCCCTCTTCCTCGTCGTCGTCCACGCTCCGCACTCCCTCCGTCCTCTTCCTTCCCACCCCGTCCGACCTTCCCACCCAGCATTTCCCTTCTCTCCTCTCCGCTGTTCTTTGTTCTTACATACTTTCCGCCCCAACTTCGGTCTTAATTCCCTCCAATTCAAATCACGATACGATACATGCAGAAGCACATGCTGACCCGTCCTGCAGGTCTAAACCGCGCTCGTCTCGAGTCCTCGCTTGGCAGCCTGTGGCGTGACGTGGCGGTGCGGCACGCGGAGATGCTGCTGCGTGCGCTGGGCGGTAGTGCCGCGTGGTTGTCGGATTGCGGCTGCTCTGTCTGCGTCACGCGGGGAAGGGGGCGACGATTTGCTGTGATGTGAAGCAGATGCAGATGGAGATGTGGCCAAGGGAGCGGGACGGGCGGGTGGGAGGCGTGAGGACGGGAGGACGGGAGGACGGGAGAGAGGGAGGGGGGGAGGGGGGGAGGGAGGGAGGGAGGGACGCAAGGAGGGAGGACACTCGGATGCCCCAAATCCCGCGATGCACCCCGTACACGCCTTCGCCGCACCGGACCCATCGCGCCGCGCGCATGGCTACTCGCTGCGCACTCCATACCGCGGCAGCGTCCCACGTCGTCATGCGCTCCTCTATGCGTGTCGTCGGCCGCGTCCTGCGCGGCGCCGTGCACGTCCGCACCGGCCTACCATCTGGATCCTGCATCCCCGCCTTCGCCCACGTCCCTCCACTCTTCCCCGCATCCCTCTACTCCTCCCGCCTGTCCGTCGCTGCGCCCTCTTGCTTTCCCGGGACCCGTGTACGCGCCCGCATCCCACATGGCGCTCTCCATCGGTCGCAGCGCATCCCGGGCCCCCGCTCCCTGCCGCGCATGGGGCCGGTCTCGACGGGGTGAGGGTGGGCGCTGGAACGGCAGCAAGAACGACAAGTGGACTGGGATCGAGGTGCCGGGATGTCCAAGCCGCACACTCCACAAGTCGACATGCCTCGGAGTGCACTGCGCCCGCATCGTAGCCTCGTTCGCGCACTGTACCTCCTGCATCCCCCGCAGAATCATTCGTGTGCCCTGCACTTGGTCGCCCAGGGTCTCCTCATGCGCGTGATTGTGCATTGGAGTTTCGGCGCCGGCGGACGTGCGGGCGGGGGCGGCGGCAGCCCGGGCTGACAGACGCGTCTCTGGTTCTCGTCCCGCATCGGATGTATCTTTGTCGGTTCTTTGCCGCGACCGCTCATGCGTCCGTCCATCCATCCACTCGTCATTCCACCCTCCCTCCACCTATCTTCCCATTCCCCTGCTTCCCCGCTCCCCGCTCCCCGCCTCCAAACCAAACATGGCCTAGCACGCCACCCACAAGCTCAAGTATTCTTCTAATTGCTACTATCGCTCGCCCACGCCGCCCGATACCATCGACGGGTTTATTTACTTTAATTACACCTGATTCGCGCTGCCCACATGGATGAGCATATCATCGTGTAAGTATGGGCGACAGTACTATTAGTTTGATGTAGTATAACCACTATCTCCTGCATGCCCCTGAGCCTCTGCCCTCCCAATCTCCGAATCTTCTGCGCCCCACGGAGTTGTCGAAAAGAAATGTATATAGATCAGCGTCGACGCGACGAGCTCGAATACGAATATGGATGCGGATACGATGAATCGGAGGAATATCACTACGAAGGAGAAATACCTAATGCATGTAGTAGCTAGCTGTATTTCGACACGAATCATTCAGTTCCTCCCTGCATTTTAGTGCTTGATTTCCTTCTTTCAGATAATTCTTATCTTTCTAGGCCTGCAGAACGAGCCCAGTGTGAGATAGCATTTTGTGGGTGCTTCCAAATGAGACTTTCACTGCTGATTTTTTTTCGGCCTGTGGCACTCCGATGCCTCAGGGAACCTTTCAGCATATTTTTATACAGCATCTGACTCAACAGGAATGGGCAAAACCAATGTGCGATACGAAGACGTGGGAACAGCCCGGAATCTGCCAGCCAGGCCCAATCTGGTCTGCGGCAGTGCTGCTAATCCAGTGTTGCAGATTAAGGGCTTATTAAGGGTGATTTTTTGTTAAGGGATTAGGACCCTTAAGAAGGGGTTAATACAGTAAGGGTAGCTTAATTAAGGCTTAATTATATTTTCCTCAAAATGGCCATAACACTGTGCTAATCTGTCCTGGCAGACCATATCGGGCCTGGCCATATCGGCCTTACCATATCCGGCCTGCTTCTGTTCCAGACAATGCACCAGAGCCTTCTTTGCATCGAATCGATTATAGAGGGAGTGTCTGTCTTTACTGCTAGCTCCTTGGTATTTAATAATCATGTACTTTCTCTTAGAGAGCTCGGCAAGTTGTACTTCTACAATGGGCGAGTATCTGCCTAAAACTCAAGGACTGTGGCAATTTCAACAGAGGCGAGACCATCTTGCTACTGCCCCTTTTATCTAAGTATATTCTTTCTCCTTTGAACCAATTGAGCTCGAACACTCAGACTAACAAAAAAGCTTCATTGACTTCATAAGCAGTGGCGTTGGCCCGAGTCGAACAAGCGAAATCTGTTTGGATACACATGGGGCTTTGAAGCGGAAATAATTGCAGCAGACACGAGACCGTCTCACTAACACACCTCATCTTCCAACTCCAAGTCAAATTTCTTGTCCGATTTGCGGGTAGTTTCGAGGCTCAACCGCACTGCCACGAAAAAAAACTTGGATTCAGCAGGGATGGCATAGGCGTGAGTGGAACAGGTGAGTTCCTGCTGAGTCACTATGTCTCTCTTGATGTGTAGCAGATGCGAGACCACCTCAGTACCACACCTTATATCCTGACATTTCCTACTTCACAGTTATGGTTGAATTGGCAACATGAGTTTACAGTGGAAAAAAAAAGGCAGGCTGGTACGACAACATGGTGTTGGCCCGATTCGAACGGGTGAGTATCTGCCTAAAACTCGAGGACTGCAGTAATTTCAACAGAGGCAAGACTGTCTTGCTACCAGACCTGTCATCTAAGTATATTCTCCCTCTACTGAACCAATCAAGCTTTGGACACTCAGATTATCTCATCGAGCCAACAGTGGTGTGGGCCCGAATCGAACGGATGAGATCTGCTTGTATACACTGAGGCATGGAATGAGTCCGGGTCACCCGCGAGTAACTGCGAGTAGACCCATGGGAATACTCGTGGGAGACCCGACCCGTGGGTCGGGTACTCGTGCCTACGGGTAAGGCACGGATCCGGGTTTGGATTCTCGTGAAATTTTCACCAAACCCGCAGGTATTTGACTTGTTTTCAGCGGCATTGGGAGCTTCGAAATGTCTTCAAAGGGGCTGGGATCACTGCTCGGTGATTACACAATGAGTTGAGCACCATTGCAGCACTATATTTCAGGTATAACACCTGTTTTGGATGCTTTGTGTGCAAAATATGACAAAAACTTGCAGGTACTCACAAGTACTCATGAGTTTTTCAAAACCCACAAGTACCTGTTTGACCCGCAGGTCAAATCAACGTGGATCCGAGTTCACGTTTTGGGAATGCAGGCACCTGCAGGCACGGATCCGAGTCACCCACGGGTGGACTTGTTCCATGCCTTATTATAATACACATGAAGCCGAAATAATCACAACAGATGCGAGACCATCTCATGACCTCAAATTGCACACAATACCTAGCAATGGAGGTGTAATGCAAGAAATTAGAAGTTTTTTTTTTTTTGTCGAATCTACACGATCCATGCATCCTCGGAGATGGGTGTCCAGTACACTACCATCTGCCTGCCCTGGGATCCAGTGCATCGAAGAAACGAGGCCAAAGTTTCAACCACTCACTGTCACTTGCCAGATCGAATTCCGCATAGCCTGGTCGAGAATTAAGAAGTTGATGGTTGATCGTCAGGCCAAAATATGGGTCTGCATGGGAGGGGTATGAGGCTCCGATCGATCCACATCCATCCCATTGAACTTCATCCACCAACCGACGAAGGAGTTTGATCTCTGCGACAGAAAAACCAATACAGGCCAAGAGTTTGAGTTCCGGCAATTTGGTGATTCTCATCTCCAGATAACATACCAACAGTTCGAAGAATCGAGCACTGTCCAGATCACAATATGAATTGCCCGGGGCCCCATTGCCTCGAGGCATCCACCCGCCAAGTGAACAGTCCACACTAATCAGGGCAATTGTGCGCAGCATTGGAAACAGCGGTGGGTTCTTGTGAGGATCTTCCTCATGCTTGAGAAGATCCCAGAACATGCCCGAGGCAGGACAAGATCCAACAGTCAATGTTTGAACACAGTCGAGGCGACGGAGGAGATTCAGCCAAGATCCTTGAGGGACAACATTGCATTTATAAATTAGGAGGGATTCGAGCATATTGAGGAGACGGATCTCAGACACTGCGTCCACAATCCCAAGAAGTTCGGGGTCAGATACTCGGCAGTTCCAGACAAATTGAATATTCCACTGGAACGCGGCACTTTGGAGTGCATCCTGGTAGCTGAGGAGAATCTCCATAGATTGATCAACCTCGATTTCTGTCATGGCTGGGGCATTATAGCGGTGATCAGGAAGGCGGTTGATACCCATTGTCCGGGGAGATGTGCTCAGGGTATCTGTCACACTCCCGAGCATGGCCACACAATCTATCACATCCCACAGTTCCAGGCGAAACTCTGAGATTTGTGGGGACTCCAGAGCACTGATAAAATGAATACACCTCGCAGTGGGACCTTGCAAGGTCAGACGACGGACACTTGGAAGAGATATCCGGCGCCCCGGTACGGTGTCAGGATCAGGAAAGTTGCCGAGCTTCAAAACCTGGAGCTCAGGAAGAGATTGGAGCGCATCAGAGAAGTCGGCCCATCCCCAAGGGTACCAGAACGAATCGTACACTATCTCCACAAAGTTCAGGCGCGTGGAATGGATGGGGATAGAAAATGTAGGGTGAGACTGGACTAATGATAGCCATCGTAAATTCGGATATGATGGCACCTGGTCCCCCAGAAGGGGCCAACCGTAAGAATTTTCAATTCGAAGGCCTTCCAATGCTGGGAAGGGACCGAAAAGCTTCTCCCCCAAACGGTGTACAGGATATAGGATGGCAATATGAATCTCTTTGATTCGGTCGGTGAGATCCAGGATATCGGAGATCGAAGATTCATTCTCGGTTCGCATTCGGACGCGGATTATCAAAGGTGACGATTTGGCCCGTTCAAGACATAATTTAGTCCACTTGGCTGAGGTAAAGATGACATGACTCCATATTTCCGGGGTGTCCAGCGCAATTTGCCGCCACGACGAGCAAACATAGCTGCAGGAAATCCAGGAGGCATCCCCGATTTCTGACACATCGCACAAAAGAACAAAAATCTCGGCAAGGATTTCTGTGGGGAGACAGTTGATAGGGCGATTCGCATTGTGGTCGCGGTCTTCTGCCGTGACACGTCTCGGGGGAGTTTCGAATGGAATAGGGGAGGGAGCTACAACGGAGTTTGCGACAGTGCTTGGAGTGCCCCAGAATGGCTCCTGAGTGCCCCAGAATGGCTCCTGAGCCTCGCCCCATTCGTCCCGAACGCGTTTGGGACGAAGTATAGTGCGAGTTAGCGTCGTCTTCAATTTCGACCAAGCGGTTCGGAAACGGGCTAGGAACCGTCGGCAGAAGGTCAGTACTGATCATGCAATGAATCGTGAAGTGAAAAGACTGACATCTATCCGTTCGTTCGTTCTTCATGGTGAGCGGTATTGGCAAGGAAGCTAGGCGCTGTGCGGTGATAATGATCCTTCTTTGTGCAGGTTTGTCGCCACGTTCCGAACAAGCGCTGTTCTTCGCTCTACTTCCACCCGCCCGGCCCGTCTCATGTTGCGCGGATACCACGATGACTCCTCGATGTAACTACAATGAAACTATCTCTAGAGCCCTTTATTCTTGAAGTCCACCAGTAAGGAGGCCATTTTGGATCAATATCAAATCTTCTCACCCACCTCGATCTCAGACGCAGGCAAGTGCGACTTTTTCCGTAGTACAGTCTACGGACACCGCGTGCTCCTCCTTCCCAAGATGAATGGTGTGAATCATCCCAATGAGGCACATTGCGCGCAGCTACAGCCTGTCACCCATTTAATGTTCCGTCATGTCGAGCCGCCACTCTCAAGTCTGACTTTCCACATCTCCTCCGATTCTGCGTGTTTCGCCCGAATCTAAAAGTCCCTAGAGTGCAAAGGTTTGCCTCCCAATGCCGCAGCGAAAGAAAGGGATTTTGACAACAGATGGTCGATCGCGAGGTGGGCAGCGCGTCTTCTTGGCGATTTAAATGTGCGACCTGTTTTACTCCCCCTGCGAGGCCCGCAAGTGCACTGTTTGCACTGTCTCTGGGTGCATTACGCACCTGACTCCTCGCGACGCCGCCTCACATGCCACTGCGATCTGCGGAACACGCTCATGCATGCGCTCCACTGCCCCGTCCACCTCGACGCCCTGCAGTGCCTCGACATGGCCCTGCTCGGTCATCGCGACCGCGCTGTCGGCTCTTTCGCCGGGCAAATTTCGGTGGCCGCAGAAGAATGCGCGTGGGCCCAGGGGTGCGCGCCCGTGACCCAGCAGCCCCGCCGATGTCATCATAAACTCAACAAGCGTGAAAGCGATACGCCAGAACCTTCTCCGGCGGTCCACCTCCCCGCCGAGCGGCTTTGGTGCTTTCACGCTCATCGGCGGGCTCGCCCGCTTCTGGGGCCCGTTCGTCGTGGAGGTGCTCCGCACGGACCGCACACCGCGCGCATTCGTCCTGGCGACGCAGCGCCCTCTACGCGTACGCCGCCGCCGCCGACAAATGCGCGATGATGGCCCCATCGTCGCCTGCGGGCACGGCGTCTTCGACCGCGTCTCGCAGATGGACATCGCCACCTACGACCGCGTGCTGGCCGCATAAAACCTACTGCGCCTGTCTGCGCGAGACGATTAATTGGTGTGGTGGATGGTTGACTGTGGAACGTGCTGATGCGACTCGCCGGAGGGCAGGGATCCGACGGAGTTTATAGAGCTGTGTGAGGCACGTGTCCCTGATGCTGAACTTGTCGGGTCGGTCTGGCGAGGGCTGATACAGTCGACGCAGGAGAAAATTAAGGACGCGTCTCTTGATTAATTGGTTCTATGGTGACCACATATGATCTTTTTACCGGGGTTCTATAATAATAAGTATACAAGATGTGCCTTCGCTTCGGTCTGGTAGATGAGGCTGAGAGAACAACGTCTTTTCCAAATAAGTGTTTGATTGGTGCCGCTATAAGTTCATGATGCACTCAATTTCAATATCAGTCCGAACTGTTATACATTTGTGTTGAAAATGTTGAATAGTATCATATTGAGGAAGCAGAATATATAGCTAGGGTGTACCAAGGTCTGACGGGGACTTACCTATTATGGTGGTTGAGTTTTGGAAAGCTTGCTACAATAACGAGAACACACGAGAGGATTTGGGCAGGTACTAATTTGGTTCAAGTGAATTGGAAGTCCGTGCATTGTCATGGGGAGATGTCAAGCTGAAAACTACAACTAGTGAAGTGAGGAAGCGAACAGCGAGGACAGAGTATAGAGGTTTGATGATAGACATAAAGCACTGGCATTTGGATGGATAGCAGCAGGCGGCACCAGTTGAAATAATTGCATTCGATTTTGGTGCGCCAAAAACATGAGAAAACTGTCGACAGAGAGACCAAGAGATGTGCCAGAACACGAAGAAAACCAGAGCCCAATCTTGAAAATATATCCGTGCATTTGAACGTATGTCCAGGAGGAGAGTAATCTTGATACATGGACCAATTGAAGGGATTGTACGGCATAGAGAGAACGGGGGCATTGCGATACAACTGACTACTGGTAGTAGTACGACTGGGATAAGGAGTAATTTTATAACAAACCAGAGACTGCGGCCGCGAGTGTGTGCATGGCCGCAGCGTCGATGGTAACCATCTTGTCTCCCTCAGCTTACGTGGTTCCGTTTAGTACTTGTCCCTCCGGCGGGTGCTGCGCTGACTGTGTCTTGAGAAAAACCGGAAGCTCAGCACTACGGAAAGTCAGCTGCGAAGACCATGGGACTTGACCGAAATGCTGTATGTGGTCTACTCTGGCTCAGGGAGGGGGGGGTCGTGCCATCTGAATAGAAATGCTGTGGAAACTGCAGAAATATCGCAGTAGTTACCAGTAATCCGCATTAGGATATGGCCATTAGGCCGCGCACAAACGAAAAGATGAGGCTGAGAACCATGCGGGGAAATCCGGTAGGAGCGAAGGCAGTGTAAAAAAGCGTAGTTGGTGTATGCAAATGGGCGGCAGGAAGGACGAGCGAAGAGGTCGAACGATGGGGATATGGATGGATGGAGAAAGAGCGTCAATAAGTGCAAATGAACGAGGAGGATCTCGTTAAAGAACGGTTAATGGTGCTAATGGTACGGTGCGTGCAGTGTCTACTCGTGCAACGGTCCCAAAAGGGGCACGAGAAACCAGAAGAAAATGACGTATGTGGTTCAAATTGATGCGTCGTCTATGTGCTTTCTCCACGCACTCACCGCTTGTGACGTCACTTTTCGGTTGGAAAACACCAATGACCGCGCCGCGCCAAGTGCAAATGACGACTAGTCGACAACTCTTAGCAAGATTAGACAGAGCCTCCCGTATCACATATTAAATGAAACTTATCCCATGTGATGCATGACACACGATGACGAACAGAGGTGAGATGATCAGCGCTCTACGTATACTCGGGTGTGCGTGTTGAATTCAGGGTTGGAGTCACTGGCATCTGTGCCCAAACCTGAGACGCCCAATCTATGCGCGTTGACAGCGGCATAACATGATCCAGTTGGCTGTCTTACTTCAATCGTCTATCGGGGCCGCGGCTCCATTGAGACCGAGGCGAAATTAGATGCTGACAGCGCCACCTGTATGGAAGCTCCGCGATTGGCATTTGCGTACGCACACCGGCCGCATACCGTGCACCACATAGGGGCAACATTACAACAATCCAGCGCGCGTTTTAAATATTTTTGTTTTTCTGGCAGCTACTTACAGGACTATGAACTGCCCGTAGCTCAGCTCCGAATCCGCGCGCATCGACCTCAGCTGCTCCATCTCGATGTCCGTGAGCTGGTCCGCGGGGCCGAAGAAGCTCGACGCCGCGTGCCGCGCCTGGTGCTTGATCGACGCGCCGCTGTGCTCCTTCGACGTCGCGAGCTCGCGGTTCACCTCGCGCACGTTCAGGATCATGCGGTTCCCGAGGCAGCACGAGAGCGCGACGGAGAACGCGATCGGGATCTCGAGCAGGTTCGTCTGTATGTGTAAGTGCGGCCGGTCAGGCGCGGGCGCGAGTAATGGAAGGGTGCACGCACCGGGGCGGTCAGCCAGACGAGCATGTTGGTAAAGTACGTCGCGAACATGCTAGACAGCCACATAGGCACACGTCAGCGGCGTGCGCGGCGATGCATGTGAACGGCGCTCACACGAGGAAATAGAGCACCGAGTCCCGGATGAGGATCGACACGAGATGTCGTCCGGACTGGAACAGCGAGCCCGACGCCCGGAACGTCTGGAACCCGCGTAACAGCGCCAGCCCGCAGAGCAGGCTCTCGAACCCGATGATGGGGATCCAGAACGCGAAGAAATAGCCCGGGACGCCGAACGGGACGCAGAACGATATGCCCGGTATTGGATGCGAGGTGGCTGGAGATCGCATTAGAAGTGGAGTACTTCAGTGGCAGGACAGATGTTCGCGGACTGACCTGTTATGCCCGCGAGCACAGTTCCCATGATCACGGCCGCAGACGCGGACGAGAGGACGAAGGTGACGATCATGAGCGCCAGGACCTTCTTGTTTAAAAAATACAGCGCGTAGAGACGCATTTGTAGTATTACTTACGAGCAGTGTGAGTATGAGGAAATAGAGACAACGATTTGCACGCGTACCTTCTGCTATCATACATGCGATTAAACCGGTCCAACCTTGCCAGTGAAAAAAGCGAAGACCTGAGAATCAGGTCAATCAATACCAAGCATTCGCGACGGCGCACAACGCACAACTGCACCACAGATAAGAGCGCGGGTATGAATAAGCGCAAGGTGGGGATGAATCGAGCGACGTACAACTATAGTCATCCGTGAGCACAGCGCCAAGACTCCAGTACAAAAAACTCACCGAATCAGTGAGGGCGGGGCTGAAAAGAGCTACGCAACACAAAGCCTGTGAGCAGTCGTCGCAGATACCCAGCCGGTTCCAGCGGACGCACCGTAGTTGTTGATGCTGCGCCGCGCGCCACGTCAGCGCAATAAGATCGCGGGAAGTGCGGTGCGACTCACACAACGGAAATCAAAGTGTAGTAGCGGTTCTTGCGGGCGCCGGCGTCAGCGGGCTGTGACGAATAGTGATGATGACTTACAATTACGAATAGAGCTTTTCCCATCGACCAGGAGCTCTTCTGCGGTGCGGAGAGGGGATTTATATCAGCCAAGGCGCCGAGCGGGAGGGAATGGAAGCATTACTGACCCATATCAATTCCACCTTCGACGGGCGTCAGCGGAGATGCATACGCAGAAAACGTATCGCGCACCTCTTCATCCAGCGTGAGCGCTACCAGCGCGCTGTCAGCGCCAACGTCGCGCAGTCGTGTATCGACGCACCATGGTCGAATATGATTATAGCGCTGGACGCCACTACGCACGTCAGCAACAGCATTGAAACAGCCCAACACGCGAACAAAGTGCGACGCACACTGCGCATACCGCGTCGCCTGGATGTCGTGCAGGCCCGTGAAGATTAAGTTGGCAAGCGCCATGGGGGGTGGTAGGATACTACAGCTTGGGCGCCGCTGGAAGAAAGGGAGCCACAGGCGGAAAGTGGGCGCGCCCAGCTGTCACTGGTATAAGTAGTACACGGCCCAGGTTCTCACAAGGGTTCTCATGGCATGGCATGCCATAACGCGCGAGATGCATGCCCTGATTCACGATCGAAGGCTTTCTTGGGACGGCCTATAATTGGGGCGGCGCACAGCTCCAAGAACAACGATAACAGATGGACACCGGGGTTTGCCTGCCTTTGTCCTATTGCAGACTCGGTAATTAAAAGCGTCCGCAGGGCAGGACAATTGCCTGTACACGGCGAGTCGGCGATGCTGGGCAGTGGCGTGAAGCATATCATATATACCGGGCACGGTGAGACGTGGCAAAAGGCTCGCGGTCCCGCTGCCTAGCAGAACGCTGTCGTGGACAGACATGTCAAACACCCGGAATGTTGGAGAACAAGAGGAGAACCACCGCAGGCTGTCCGAGAATTTCCAAATTCCCAGCATCTTGGCTCGGCAGGAGACAGCATTTACGGCCACGTGGCCACGTGATGGCTGTGGAACCCCATCGGAACCACACGCTGGCATCGAGGAATTCGGATTGTGCCTCGATTATATCGGCTTTACCGCGGCAGCGACCGAGCGTGGAACGAGCATTTACAGCAGCCCGTCGCCAGATCAACCGCTCCCATACGAGCTTCGCGAAGTTTTGGCCGCTTTGGGTCCGAGCAGGCGCCTATAAGTAAGCGGCATCGCGGATAGTCCGTGATTCCCTCTGTATATAGGCAACGTTGGTGGGTCCATGCCTTGGGAATGTTCCAGGGATCAGCAGGCAACGATGAGCATGATGACTCGGATGTACTTACTCGCTTGCGCAAATTTTCGTACTACTTAATGAACCCCACTGGAGGCTCTGATTGCCGTCCACAGAGTTGTTTGTAGAGAAAAGGAGCAGGGACCCAGTAGAATCTACGCGGAATGGCGCCTACGGCCGGGTGTACGACAGAACGTAAAGGAAGACCGGAGCGCGCGGGAGACCAGAATACCACCAGTTACAGTCACCCAAATCCACGCAGTCCAGATCCACGGCATGTCAGGCTTGTGGGCACTTGAGAGCTGCTATCAGATAGGCGCTTTTGTGACGCCCCGGGCGCTGCGGACAGACATTAATATTGCGGCAAAAGGGCAAAAGTTGTGGCAGCCGATATGGGCATGTATGATGATGGCTCGGTTGCACTCACGCAAATTTTTCATGCTGAGGAGCCAAAAAGCAGGTTCTGATTGACATCTCTGGAGTTGTTTTTAGAGAATTGATCGCAGCGCAGTCGATGTCCTCGAACCCCACCAAGAAAAAGTCCTTCCCGGATTATCGCAGTTGGAAAAGGAATAGGAACAGTATGATCGGGGGGACCCAACAGAATCTATAGCGCGGATTGTGGGCTGGAAGTTCCGAACAGTGGCGCCTGCGACCACTGGCAGACGGAAATACCAGGCGTACGACAGTCAACGTAGAGGATATAGACATGTTGCATAGATGGATGTCATGGCTTGGAAGTTCCAGGCAAGAACAAGCCAGGTACGAGAACGCCTGAGACTTTCGCGAGGAACACGATCACAGTCGAGAATGAAGGGTTTCACATCACGTGGAAGCCCACGCACGTAATAGACGTCAAGCAGAAACAAACAGAGGATGGCTCTGTGTGATGTACTCAGTGCGCTGACGGAATTAACTTCAAACAGTCCACAGCACTACGAAATGGGTCAGCGGCCACGGGACCGTACTCGGTGGGATGATAATTGACTCCGGGAAATTGCTGTTCAATTCAGCAGGCAGTACTCTGACATTCACATCTCCTTAGGCCGGTTTGACTGGGACGTGTCGCCGAAATTCAAGGGCACATTTAGTGAGAATTATAACCGTCACACGGCCTTTGCTCTCAAATGAAGTGGGAAATGCTGCGTGACATGGGCGGGTGTCAAAATGCATTCGGTGCATTCCTGACTCTCCAGGGTCTGGAAACACTCACCTAAGAGCGTGACGGCATTGCGACAACTCCCTCGCATTGGAAAGCTTCGTTTTTTTCACATAGCCGCACTTTGTTCTTCAATCTGACGTCTCCTCAGATGGCTTGATGCGCACCCTAACGTCACCTGGGTGTCTTATCCTAGTCTGAAATATCATCCAGACCACGCATGGGTGGTCAAGTCGCTGCGTGAGAACACTTTCGGTGGAATAGTGTGCTTTGGAATCGCCGGTCATCCTCGCAACATAGTGGATAACTTGAAGCTTGCGAGCAACTTATCGCACATGGGTTCGCCGAGATATCAGGTTGCAAGATCCTTCCAGCCTGACGGTTCTTAGGTGACGCCAAAACTTTGATCATCCACCCGGGCTCCACCACAAATCAATCAATGGCCGACGAGGAGGTACTAGCTTCTGGAGTTCGTCGTGATCTTATCAGAGTACGTTAGTCTCTTTGTCCTTCCGAGTAAGGACTGGAATTTTCACAGGTGTCTGTCGGAATTGAAAATATTGTGGATATCATAGCGGACTTCAGCCAGGCACTTGAACATGTGGCGGCTGAATTTTCTTAATGGTTCAACATTAAGTATCCGCCATTCCGATTCCCGATGTCGACAGTCCACGGACACCACTCCCAACGCCACTAAAAAAGAAGTTGATGCGATGTCTGTGCAGACAGGCCGGACAGTGGATTTATTATTCTGAGGCTGTTTCATTTCTCCAGAAGCAATCGGAAGGGAACTAAGTAACCCTTGCAATATCAATATCCGAAAAGGATCCGTTCAACGTTTAACTCTTGGAAGAGTGGGTCAAAGTCGGTCAAGAATTGAGTTCCCCTCGGATTGATGTCAGCTGTGGCACCCGAAATTACAAAGCAATTCTTCGAATTTCGCGTCTATTTGAGTGTGGTTCGTCTTTTTTCCTCCGTTGCTTGGATTTCATTTCAGACCGTCCAGCGTGTAGTTATTCGGATGCGCAAGTTGAACAGCGATTGTGATGGCACCTTAATTTGGCGGGAAATTGGCGGCAACGACCTTGTAGAGTTTTGCTCGTACCTTCGCAAGTGTTTCTCATACGAGAATTCTCAATAGTTCACGTTGTGGCCGATTTATTTTGATTTTTGTTATTATAGGCGTTTGATTGGCTTACAGTATCACTTAGCCAGAGTCAACTTGGATCTTTAATATTGTGTTCCTTCATCAACTCCTTGTCCATAATAATTTATACGGGGATCGATGCCTCGCTCAAGATACGAAGAAGATCGCAAGAAGCAAACTACACAAAGTCACTCGTGGTAAGCACCTTCGTTCCGCCGCCTATCAAAGAAAACTCCACGGTTTTGGTGGAGTTCGACAGCCGCACCGTAACGGCACTGCTAGTGGGCAGCGTCGAAGCGATTTTTGCGCTGGAGAGGACGCCATCTGCCCATGCGGCATCGACACGCAAGCCGCCCCGCGCGCGCAGACCGCTGAATGAGCCGGTGGAGAGCTCTCCGGGGACGGCGGGCAGAAGGTGAATCTCGCCGCCCTGCGATTGAAGAAGCGTTTCGAGGATGGCGCCTAGGCCACCAAGATTTCTAGAAAATTGTGCGTGAGGTTGGGATGAAATCACAGCATGGGTAGGGCTCCGGCAGAGGCCGATGTGTGCCGAAACGCTACCGAGGTGCCGTGACAGGGTTCGCCGTGCTGCGTTGTGTCTCGGCAGCCTCTGCCGAGGGCAGACAGGAAGTGAACTACTCACGAATCAATTTGGAACTACGTAGAGGAGATAATGTTCAGATATGTATGAGGTTGAGATGGAAGGCGTTATTTACCACAGAGTTCTTTCCCATTAGATTTGGCCAGATGCCGTTAGAAAGCAGGATCCTGTGAATATGACATGAATGGACGACTATGCAGACTGGCTGAGGCTTTGACACGGACTTGATATCTTTCTGGACGTGCTCCGCATCCAGCAGTCGTGCCCATGTACCCACACGCCACGCGGCTGGCCTATTATACGCAACAATTCAGTTCTAAATTATATTTGAATTAAGTAGCAGAAAAGGCGCACCACCCATTCGTCGATTCTCCGCGGAAAATGAGCAAAACCTCGGCTGCGTCGGATACCGTCTGGTTGATGAAGGGTCCGATCTGGTTACCGGGGAAGAGCGCATATAGCGGCGAGATGTGGGTGAAGACCCCCGGCTGGTGGATCAACGGAATTCTCAACCAGGCGGATGGAGATAGAGGAACGGGACCGACCTTGGAGTCCCAATCTAATCAAGTATGGCGTCGACATAAATTCTTCTGGGAAACGAAAACAGAAAAAGCAACAAGCAACAGGAACGAACCAGTCAACCACTCCTGCAACTGCCCACTGGCGCCGATGAGAAACGGAGGAAGCTTTGCAGCGGTAGCAGTCAATTGAGCGCTCAGAGCGTCGTCCACCCCAAGAACGTTTGCGAGAGTCACGGTTTCCCGGAATAAATCCCGGAGCAACTAGAGCAACAGATGAATTGGCATTCCGCCAGTAGGATTACTGTCTCTCGACAAGAGATAATGTATACCGAATTGTCCATGGTGACCCCGAGGTTGATGGAGGTGTTCTCATCGTTGATGTTGCCGAAGCCGTGCTCCGGGGACAGCGACGGGTTGACGACAAGCCAGCTGTCGACGAATTGGAATAAATCGGGATTTAAAGCACTATGCGCAGCTTACTCTGTGTGATTCGGATGCACCTGCAGCGTTTCCAGGAAGAATTGAGAGGCGCCACGAAAGAGAGGATATACCCGCTGCACGAACGTGATATTCGCGGGATCGAAGCTGGCAGGTTATTGTTATTAAACGACAATTGTTATTGGAAGGCAACGTGCAGATAGTGCTCGAATACGGTCTGGAGCTCGAATGCCCCCCGGTGGGCCACATGCCGTAGAACGCCGCGTCCACTGCACAAAATAATAACAATAATGGAACAAGGAGAAGAAAGGAGGCGACGAACTGGGGGCGGTTGCTCGCCACTGGTCCGTGCTATGCAAACGTTTCAACTCCCACGGAATGTCTATCTTTATGGAAGAAACAAAGCCTACTTATGATGAAGCACCCAAGGCGCACCCATTCCGGGCCCACCGCCAGTGGTCACGGCCGTTGCAGTGGTGTTGTACATTACCTGTGCGGTGCGCGCGCCGGTTACGGCGACATCCTCGACCAGGCGAAGTAGCGGCTCCACGAGGTCGGCGAGATTGGCGACTTCGGCACCCCAGCTGAATTCACATGAGAGTTGAGTGGGAAGATCACGCTGCGCGATTGTATTCTGACCACTTACTAGTTCATTTCGAGGTTGATGTTAGCCGTGAATTTGCTAGAAACAACACCGGTCAGAGAGCTGGAGGAATACAACACGAGCGTCGAACCTGTCCCAATCGGGGGCTAGCTGCTCGTTCCAGATGCCCTAACAGACCGAGTGATTGATTTTCATCGCTCCACGGAAGCCTAAGACGAGAGACAATTACCTGGAGGTTAGGCGGGTGCGCGCCGCCCCAGCTGGAGCTGATCAGCATGTACCGCGCGAAATTCAGGTTCAGCGCGACGAAGCCGGGGTCCAAGATGTGTTGGTAGAGCCCCGCGCGCACATCCGTCGGCAACGATGCGGCAGTCGCATTCTGTCCGAAGTCAAATTGGACGCGGTTGAAGTACTTCTGGTATTCTGAGATGTGCGCAGCCTTGAGATAGTCGTAGTCCGGAGCGCCGCCGAGGGCGGCGAGGGTGCGGGTGTTTTTCCCTGTGGGGTCCCCAGATATACTGTCGTATTTCACGTACGAGGACGCGATGGTGACGAAGAGCGTCGCAGTGGTTGCGTTGCTGACGGCCAGGTAGCTTTCGATCTCGGACTGGACGCCAGTTACAGAGCCTCCGGGAGCGAGGAGTTGAAGTCTATTCTCGTACGTCAGGCCAGCTGGGACTGGGGGAGGGCCCGGATAACTGCTGGCTGCGAGTATGAGAGTTTGATTGGTGACGGATGTGGATGGGTTGGCCATTGGCGTGGTAAATGACGCGTTGAAAGAGAGACGGCCTGGCTGGGAGGCGGACAAGCGGACGACGAGCACTTGCGCCGGGTGGCTCATGAAAGCCTCTCGCGTGAAGGACACATTGTCCTGAAAATTTTAAGATCGAGGTGTGGATTATCGGTAGTAATGCTCCGTACTTGGATATAAGTGACACTGGTGACTGAAGTCGTCAGGTCCAGCTTTCTCGTATAGTTTGTGATGGCGCCGAGGCCAGTCGTGAAATTGAGGAGGAGAGAGCCCGCGGTTTGGTATATTGCTTTAGCAAAATCAGTTCATTTTCCTCGCGGATTAACTTTAGAATGGATGTGGCCCACTTTGTTCGGGCGGCGTTCCTCTGCAATTCTCGTTCAGATAGTCCTGCGCCACCTGGTAATATCCGCCATTGACGAGTTCTCTGGCGTAAGGGAGGTACTTGCTGGCCTCGGTGTTTGCAGGATCATAAGGGGATCCTGACCATATCTAAAAGGCCTAAGATTAGAAACCCAAGTGCAGATCACGAAACACACTGAATCTTCGTTCAAGCCAAACCTGTCGTTCACGACTCCGCCATAGTGGTTGGCACCCAACCTGCCGTTCCCCACAACAAGGGTAGTTCTTAGGTCCCGCCCGTCAGTGCGAATCTCTCCAGGATCAACTAAGTTACAAACGTGAAGCTGGTCGCCGGTTGATTGAACCAGAGGGTCGTGTCGGATGCGACCGAATTTGCACAGACACGCTCGCCAGCGGCCAGCGCGATGACTAGAGTACCCAAAAGCATCCTGTCAGAGACAAGGATGACTCTCCAACACAACTTGTGGTGAATCTGACCTTTATGTCTTTTCTTTCGAACGGGCCGAGAGATCAGGTGTCTCTGAACAAAAGTTGCCACAAGACCGACCGGGGAATCCGAGGGGATTCTAGGGTCACCACGGGGTATCGTTCCTGCGTTGGACGTGTATGCAGAGCTTAAACTACTCAGTCCCCGTCGTTGACTCAAGTACTACTGTAGTGGAGAGCTGCTGCTGCTGGTGAGCGTTGGGTAACACTGATCTGATTCGATGGGGGCGCATCAGAATGTGACATTGGTGACTCAATGTGACACACATAGTCTCGGCTCCAGACGTTTGGGTGCTTGCGGACCGCCGGAGCGGCGGACCGTCGGAGATTGAAGAAATGATGGACGGCAGAGCCCACGTATCGGTGTTCTGTACTGAACACTTGGGCTCTGGTTTTCCAGAGGAGATTTTTATGGTCTTCTTAACATAAGTTGCCTATGAAAGATAGCCAGTAGCTACACATATGTGTCACCCAAACCCTCAACACCCTCCCCCTGCAGCCAGTGTTCGCCCAATAGGCAAAGGCCTTTAGCCCAAAGACCTTTGTAAAGCCCTTTGTAAAGCCCTTTGGATTTTTCGGCCGAAGTCAAAGCCCTTTCGAAAGGCTTTAGTTGTCACGTGTATCATTATGTAATTTTCCATTTTTTTCTTCGCCGACGTTTCCGTCTGTCCACATCTCCCGCCTCATGGAGAATCCTTTCTACAAATTTTACCACAAAGGCACGAAGCAAAATGCAGCCCATTTCCACACTCACTGCAAAGCTTGTGTGATGCACCACCTGGAAAGCATCAGAGCAAGCTTGAGCGACCTTACGCAAGGGAATCAGGCATTCAAGGACGGTACGAAGACCCGTGACCTTCTATATCCATGACTTATTTTTATCAGCTTGTCAAGCTGTCGGCAGTACTCGCTCAGACAAGCCCACCTGGATTGCACATCTGATTGGTGGGAGGGGAGTTCCCGAGTGTCCTTACTCATCCGAGGAAGCCAAGGCATATGCCACCATCCGGCACGAGGAGACGAAGTCCAACAAGCGTTCCCGTACTGAATCAACCCCAGGTCCCTCAGAAGTCCCGCCACCCGCAAAGAAGCAGCAGTTGCCATCGAAGAAACAACAGATCCAGTCGATGTTGACAAATCTGGTTTTCCGTTGAAACGACATGCCGTTCTTGAACGCTGAAGCCCAAGCGTTGCAGAAGCAGGCATTACGTGCCATAGTTTCCTCTGGTTCACCGCTGCAGGTCTTTGAAGACCCCGAAATGCAAATTCTATTCGGCATGCTACGCACCACTGCCCCAAACATCATTCCGACGGCAAAGGTGGCTGGTGGACGACTGCTGAACGCAGCGGCTGCAGAGGTGGAGCTAAAGATTGCGGAGGTGGTATGGGACAAGAAGCTTGGGCTTGCGTGCGTCCATTACACTTATCCCATTCATCCGTTAACACTGTATATCAGTACCGATGGCTGGAAATCGAAGAAAGAGAGTATCAACGCTCTTTGCGCCAATGTGGAGTTCCAAGTACGTATTTACTATTATCTGCGGCGCATACAGGACCTGATCACTTCCCTTACAAGTCGTACTTACTTGAGCTCATCGAGGTCACCGCGCTTAGCAAAGACGGACCGTCGCTTTGCGAACAATTTGTGGAAATGATTGACCGCATCGAGGAGAAGTACGGGTGTATTGTGATCTATTTTACCACGGATGCCGATGGCGGTAGCAAGAAAGGCCGCATTCTCCTTGGCAAAAAAATGGCCGTGGTTGATTTTGCCGTCGTGTTGGGCGCATCAGGTAGGGCGCCATGTCGAGTTACCTCCACCTATAAATGATCTAACAGTTAATCCAGTTCCAGCTGATCCTCAGGGATTACTGCAAGGTGAACGATATCGCAGCCGTCATCGCCGAAGACGCGACCGCTCTGATTGGTTGGCTCAATAACCACGGCAAGGTATGCAAGATATTCGACGAGTCCCAAGCAACCGTCAGCCAGGACCGCAATGCGGCAAGATCATTGTTCTTGCTTACTTGGTCACTAATCTCACCCGCTGGACCACCCATTTTGTCACTTTTTCGCGTCTCTTTGCCGTCCGCAAAGTGCTTCAGCTTGCTGTCCTCCAGAAAAAACTGCTATCATTGCTGCTGAAGTTGGCGCGGCGGTGTCGACAGAGGCGGAGCGGCTTAGTAGCGATGCCAACAAATTCTGCACGCTGATCGAAGACACTACCTTCTGGAGCGGTCTTGAAATGGTTCTCGGCGACTTGGAACCAATCTGCCTCGGCACGAACATAAATCAGAAAGATTTGACGTGTTTGGACCAAGTGCTTCTCACGATCGCTGGAATTTTCCTACGCTTTGTGGACCATCCGGAACCGGATGTAAAGGAGAAGATGCTTGTCCGATTGGAGAAACACTGGAAGGACTGTGATCAGCCA
Organism: Mycena sp. CBHHK59/15; assembly: GCA_029204085.1. NCBI lineage: Eukaryota > Fungi > Basidiomycota > Agaricomycetes > Agaricales > Mycenaceae > Mycena > Mycena sp. CBHHK59/15. The sequence continues at coordinate 22,208 of JARGXW010001359.1, forward strand.
GCATTTCTCCTCACATTGATCCTTAACCCGTTCGAAAAGCTTTCGTGCTTCGGACCAAACACAAATTTGAACCAGTTTGAATGCCGCAATCTTTTGATTCCGGTGTGCAACCTATTCACGCGAGAATACTGATGCTGACAGCCTCGATGATAGCTATACCGGCGCATGAACTCGCGTCCGAATAACAAGGACACTGCGCAGCAATGGACAGCGAAAGAGAATCAAGTCTCGAAGGCGATAATGCAGTATTTGTCAGGCACGGGTGATTTTACCGATTTCATCCCAGATGAGTGGCGAAACATCCATGTAAGCGGGATCATTGACATTGATGCGACCGAACGTGAACTATTCCAGGAAACGAGGATCCCATTGCCATCTGGGAGGCCTGGATGGACTCGCAGCACCTCTCAGAGCTTGCACACTTTGCGATCATGCTGCTTCACATTGTTGCGAATCAGGCCGGTTGCGAGTGGACATTCTCGTGAACAAAGATTGAGCAGGCCGACCATCGGAATAGACTCGGGCTCGAGAAAACTGACGAGAGGATGAAGGTGAGTAAATTAATTTGTCCTCGACATTGTAGACTAATCTCGCTGCAGGTCAAGGCACAGATTCGATCTGAACATCAACAGCAAGGTCTTAGCAAGCCGCGTGCGGGCCACAAAAACCACAAGTCCCTCGAAACATTGCTAAGTGTTCCATGCTATCGAGATCTCCTCGAAGACCAGGATGACAAGGATCACAGCAAGTGCGGCCGAGCACTTGTATCGAGTCCCGAGAGCTGGAGAACTCAGCTGGCAAAATGGATCAGTGATGCAAGAGAGGCTGAGCGCGCCAATAATGTAGGAGACGCTGAGGAGGGCAATGACGCACTCACCGATGACGCGGAGGCGGAAAAATGGGGAAGAGCCTGGATGGGGAATATAGCACAGCCAAGAAAGGAAATTGTTAACAAACGGTTAATAGCCAGTCGCAAAACGAGAAAGACAAAGTTGCACAACAAAGAGAAAAAATCAAAAAGGAAATGAATTCACTGAAGCAGAGAAAAGTTCGGGAGAAGCACAGATGAAAGAGATTGTGCAAGCGGACGGCAGGTGACACGACCAAGAGCAGTCAAGCTATATGGAGAAAGGAACCAACAGGTACAACTTGATGAGCACTGCCGAACGAGCAAAATCTTAAAGAAGGTTAATCTTTAGTAGTAGGCTCTGGGGCGGGATGGACGAGACCCGGCCAACACATACATTAAAGACCCGGCACATTTCAATTCAGACACGGCACATTTGCTGAGGCCCGGGACATTTGCCACCTTATGTGCCGTGTTTCAACGCAAAGACGTAACATTCCGGGGATTCCAACGGTGTGTTGCCATCCCTTCCAGCTCTCGCATATTATTTTTTGAATAGCTTCTATTCGAGTATTCAGGAAAACACAGAGTATATATGTGCATCAAATCTCGTGTGTATTTTTTGTTCTCTCTCAGACTCCAGACTGCTTGAACTTCATTCATCTACGGTAAGAAATAGATAAACTGCATTAGCAGGGCAGTGGACACTGCACATGTTATATTCGTACAGTACACCCCCAGTATAGACCAATTTGCCAAAACAAAACAATCTCTCCCTCTCCCAACAACACTGCCTCTGCAAAGTCTAAATGATGTGTTCACGAGGTCGAGTGAGCACAAGACATATGCCCCTAGTGTCCGCAGGGAACAGCGTGCCGGACATACATGGAGGATAGCAAGTCCTCCGCAATACTCTGCATCCATACCCCGTGGAAGCGAGTCGCAGGCACTAAATAGTGAGTCGTTGGAGAGATCGAGGTCGGGGGGGCTCTCGAGTAATATGAATGGGTGCCGAATGCGACTTGAAACGAGGTCTCAGCAGCCCATCCATGCATGGAAAGCGGGTCCTTACCTATTCCTTGGAACCC